>SJYC01026388.1:0-38436 GCA_006408675.1 Madoqua kirkii
CCTGGATCCTCTTTGCTCTTCCCTAATTTTCTTCCCTAGTCCCATTTCTCTTCCTTTCAGTATTCTGCTTTTCTGTTTGCATTTCCACTGTGGATCCCTTTACTCTTTTCCTCCCTTCCTCCCCCAATCCCGCCACCTCCATTTCTCTCTCTCATTCATTTCCTACTATGCATCAGGTATTGCTCTAGGTTCAAGGGATAGAGCAATGAATGAAACCTAGAAGACTCTTGATATTGTGGCACTTATATTCTGTAGGGAAGTGGGGAGAATGGAGGGGGAAAAAAGACAAAATAATAAATTTCAGGGAATAAGAGCTCAAAGGGAATCAAACTGCATCAAGTGATAAATGACCTGGGGGTTGGGAAGGGATAAGAATGCTTTAGATGGGATGAAAAGTCTGTTCAGGGAGGAGGGGTTAAATTTTAATTGAGGTCTGTATACAGGAACGATTTAGCTAAGAGAAAAGCATTCCAGATAGAGAGAATGGCAGCGCAAAGTCCCTCTGTGGTAAGAACCAATGTAACAAGTCCAAGGAAGTGAAAGAGAGCAGGTGTGACTATAGCTTGGAGAAAGAGGATGGAAGTGGCAAGACATGAAGTTTTGCAGGGACAGGTCACATCTTGCCTGGAAGGTAATGTAGGGGTTTGTGTTCTATTCTAAGTGTAATAGGAAGCCAGGTCCTAGCAAAGGGATGAATTATTTATCCAGAACACTATCCATTATTTTGTTCCTTTGTATTCTCCATAGGCTAGCCCTATAAGCATTTCATGACAGTGGGATGGACATAGAGGATTTATTATATAAAGGAGTCTGGGACACACAACAGGTGACAAATGTGAGACCCTCTGCTTCACTCTACATCCTTGTCTACTTCACCCATCTCTCTGAGTTACCCTGTTCCTACATAAATATGCCATCTGTCCTTCTTTTTGATACATTAATCATTTGCCTTTGGATTTTCATCTGGTTTTACCCCCAATTTGTTAACATAATACTTAAAAAATCACTCATCTATGTTTCTACCTAGGTCATTAGGGAAAAGATCATACAAATTTGTTAATTTTCTTTATGGTTGTCATGAGGGGAAGGATGCGGGGAAAGAATAATTAGGGAGTTTGGGATGATCATGTACACACTGCTATATTTAGAATGGACAACCAACAAGGACCTACTGTATAGCACAGGGAATTCTGCTCAATGTTATGGGCTAGCCTGGATGGGAGGGGAGTTTGGGAGAGAATAGATACATGCATATGTATGCCTGAATACCTTCCCTATTCATCTGAAACTATCACAACATTTTTCATTGGCTACACCCTAATACAGAATCAAAAGGTTTTTAGGGGAAAAAAAAAGATCTATTAAATTTTAAAGCAGAACTCCCCATTCATTGCAGAACGATGACTCACAATGCTGTAATCTGACTACTGGAAGCCACAGCACATCCCCATTGCAGTTATATTAAGTACTTTAAAATTACATCTCCAATCATCTTTGACATAGTCCTAAAGGTATCTCAAACAAAATCAAACCTAAAAAAAATTGTCAGCTAATGAACATTTCTCAGCAAATTCATGTGGTTGGGATAAAAATATCCAAATGGTTCGTGTGACTTTAAAATTACCCAGTTTTGTATCATGTCACTGTAATTCAAAATGCATCATAGTATATATAAAAATCCCACAGTAATCAAATCCAATTAGAATGTCTCTTTACACAAATTGTTACCAATTAAATAAATTCCCTCAAATGACTGTATCCAAGGTAAATTAAATTAATCCTATCATTATATTCATCCTACTTGTATTCTCTAGTTGCACTATAGTATTCTCACCACTTTTTAAAAATTATGACAGTAGAAAAACACACACACACAATTCAAATGTTTCCATTTAAGAAATATAAGAAAATCAGTTATGAATTTTTAAGCAAACAGCCCATATTTTTGAATTGCTACCTTGGGACTCTACAATAGTGTAAGCATGTGGGTGTTTTTGATCATATTCACCATATCAGAAAAATCCAGCTATAGAAATGAGAGAAAACCAAGGCTTCTTAGGATGCCTCAGTGAAACGGTTCATTTATTTGAACTGATAAGTCTATGCAAATACACTCAGTCACAATAGGGAGCTTCTTAGATCTGACAATAATTTAAATTCTGAAAAGTATACAGGACTATTAGAGACCTTCATCCTTCTGGTAGATTATGTCCCTTGATCCTGGAAGGGGACTTGAGTTTCTCCCTAGCCCCCTTCTTAGGATTAAATGAGAGACCTTAGCTTTGGTGTAAAGCTGCCGGCAGTCCTAATCCAAGACAATGTACACAATTTGGACTCTAGGAATGAGAGACAAAAGGAAGGGTGATCTAGAGAGTGGGTAGGGATAAAAGTGGGTAGGATTGTTGCTTCTGCAGAAAACGTCCAAGGATGGCAGATTCTAGTTAAGATCAATGTGGGAATATGTCTTAGTGTGTAGGTAGAAAAATAAGACAAGACAAAGATGACCTCAGCCATTGAGAAGGAAGGAGTCACAGGAAGCAATGTCTGTGTGCAGTAGACAATGGAATTAGAAAGAGCAGAAATGAAAACCAGCAAGATTCTCATCTAGGGATTAGCTAGCTTAAATGTTCTGTCATTGGACACAAACCTTCCACAGGAGATCTAATCTTAATGCAACAAACTCAAATTAGTTCTAGGTTGGGAGTGGTTCTGTTCTCAGACATGAGGCTGAACCTGTTACTGGGGTGGGGGTAGGGGATGAAAGGGTGGAATCAAGCATCTCAGTAAGTCACCTAGCAGCTCTGGTCACTTTGGACATTCCCAGGGGATATATAACAGCTCACTATAACAACACAACACACACAGACACCTGTTTGTTCCCCAAGACCAACACCACAGTGAGTTTTTACCATCTTAGCTTACAAAGACATTATTTTGTCCAGGTTACAGATTTCACAAAAGAGAATTTGACTACATTGATATTTATAAAATGAATGTGGTTGAGAGAAAAGTACAGGGGCTTGAAGTCAGAAAAGCTACTACATTCCAGTCCTCTCTGCTGCTGTTCAGCTGTGTGAACCTGAAGAAGTCCTTTAACATCTCTGGGCCTCTTTGTTCATCTGTAAAGTGTGGTGATGAAGCCCTGTTACTCCCTCGATGTTCTCAAGCAGATTCCAAGACAGGAGCTCACTGTGGAAACTTAAAGCAAACAGGAGACGTGGCACTGAAACAAAGCAGAGAGCTGCTTGAACTCTAATATAATCATCCACCGCCATAAGGACTCTTTGGTGACTGATTTGATAAGTATTGTCAAATGACATTTATTTGTGACTTTTGAGAAAAGTAATTTTCAGATGCTAGTCTTGGAATAGGCTCAACCGGAGTCTTAGTTCATTTTCAGTTGGAATGAACAATTCTTATTTGGGGCTTGGTTGGAGGTGGGCTAGATGAAACTGAGCTGTATATCCTTCTGAAGTCACAAGGAAAAGTCAACCTTTATTCTAGCAGTGTTTGGTCAGAAACAGCTGCTCCATAGGTGTCAGCCCTATACCCCATCTCATACTTTAAATAATATCACTAATACATTTATCCAAAATACACTTGAGTTTTATATGCTTAATATAGGAGAGAAAAGAGCTAATAGTCATCAAATGCCCTTTATGAGATAAGTACTTGCTAGTGTTTTACACATATTCTGTCATTTAATCCCCAAGGCAACTTAAAAGGGAAGATATCACTGTCCCCATTTTACAGGTGAGAAACCTGAGGCTCAGAGTGCTTACAACTTGCCCAAGTTCACACCACTAGGACAAGACAGAGATTTGATATAAAAATTCAGGTCTTCTGACTTCAGTCCCTACTTTTTCTTCTGTAATATCATGCTATAGAAGAAAAAGAATGAGGGTTAATGATTAGCCAGCAAAGTTGAGGAAAAGGATTTGCTATTAGTAAAGAGCTCACCCATTCTATATCGTTCTGCAAAGTCCAACTTTCAAAGAATCAGAATACGACAGAAATCTTGAATATTAAATTGAAAACTAAACATAAGCAATCTGACTTGATGATCCAGAAGGTGCTTTA
The DNA here is from genome assembly GCA_006408675.1 of Madoqua kirkii. NCBI lineage: Eukaryota > Metazoa > Chordata > Mammalia > Artiodactyla > Bovidae > Madoqua > Madoqua kirkii. Next base: position 4,081 of record SJYC01026388.1, read on the forward strand.
AGATCTTGCTGTGCCTTAAAGTTTTCACAGTCAAAATTGATTATCAGTGCACTAAAGATGTGTGGAAAAGAAAATGCCAGGTAACAGTAGCCAGCTCACTTGCCTCCAAGATGGCAGGCACTATGCAGCTTTTATTATGTCATAGCAAGGAAACAAATAGAATCTATGGCCCTGTGTCTTCAGATATATACCCTAAATATATATCCATTCTTATTCCCAGTGAGAAAGAAGTCACTATAAGAGAATCTCACCTTTCATCATTCATATTCTACCTTTAAAACCCTAAACCCGTTGAACCACTGTGTGTAATAATTTTGGCAGTCACAAACTCTGTCACGAAGCAGAATGAGAAATAGAATATAAGTAGTATTTAAATGTCCATCATGAGTGGGTCAGACTGCATGAGGCAACGTGGCTGTGTGGAGGGTGAGAGGTCTGGGCCCACAGTGAACAGCTCACCTTTGCCTGAGAGTTACTAAAGCCAACGTTCTTAACGTATATTTAATCTCAGCCATCCCATTGCCTATATCCCTGGCAACCTTAAAACAATGAATTATCTGCAAGCAACCAGGTCCAAATAAAGAGCTCAATAGTTGAATCTCCAAGAAGTGGCCAGTTTCAGGAAGGCATTTCTTGGCAGGCTAGAGCAGACTGGGGTGAAAGTTGTACCGAAGGCTGGAGAAGAGTCCAATGTGCTTCACGAGATTGGGCTCCACCACGTAGGCCCGTTCCCCCTTGGCCCTCAACAGTGAGTACAGTGCCATGTCCTTGCCGAAGCCCTTGTGGCAGTAAACCTGGGACAGGTAGGTGAGGGTCCGGCGGGCCGCAGGGGCAGGGAAGAGCATGGCAGGGGTGCAGCACTGTGAAGCGGGGACCACACTGTACAGGGAAGGACTCAGCCGCCGCAGCTCCAGGAAGTAGTGGCGGCCCACCAGCTCCACCAGACCCATGCTGTACAGGGAGAAGAAGAGCATGACGGGCCAGCTAAACCCCGGGCGGCTGGCAAACCGCATGTATACCCAGGTTAGTAAGGGCCCCAGCAACATGCCGACACCGACCCACTCCAGGATACGCATGGGCTCCGGGTTGATGTAGTGCTGGAGCCTCTCGGGGTGATAGAGCTTCAGATAGAGGGCATCTTGGAGGTGGGGCTCAGAGAAGCGAGCCCGCAGAAGGTGCTCCAGGACTGGAAAGATCTGCTCCTCTGGGACGGCATCATCTTCCACCATCAGGACGTAGTCTGGGTTGTAGGTCTGCAGGGAGGATTCCAGACAATAGACATAGTCCTGCTTCTCTTTCTCAAACGAGTTGGTGGAAGGGTCATCGCCATAGTCATCCTCGGTGCCCTCATAGCGGTTGGCCACGGGGACATACTTGGACAGCAGCTTGGCATCGAAATGGCTCACCTCCGCTCCACGTTGCACAGGAAGAGTTGGTGGCCTTCGCATTGGGGGCCACACTGTTGAAGGAGCCGGTGGAACTGGGACACCACCTGCAGGACATAGTGGAAGCCAGGCTGCCTGTCCACAGTGATGATGGTGATGACCAGCCAGGGCCGCGGCGTGGCCTGCCAGACGATGGGCACCGAGCCGTTGGCAGAGGGCAGCTCCTCAAAGTAGTGCAGGGCAGCTTCCCCTTCTTTCAAGCTTTGCTGCAGGAACTCTTGGCTCATTTGGTTCAGATGCCAGTGGCGCAGGTAGAAGTAAGAGTGCAGAAGCCGGTGGCAGGCCAGCGGGGCCAGCAGACCAAAGGTCACCACTGTTAAGATGAAGAGCTGGACAGCGGTGCTGCCCCAAGAGAGCCGCCGCAGCCTCCGGAGGAGCATGGCAGCTGGAGAGGTTGAAGTGCTCATGAGGTCGACTCTGGTCAGGTCTGGTCCCAAGAACAAACCATCCTGGACCGTAGGCCAAAATCAGTGCAAGTCAAACCTAAAGAGGGAAGAAGTAAAGAAGGGTACAGGGCTTTAAAAAATCCAGGGATGGAACTCAGCACATATCAAACCAGAAATTCTTATTCTAGTCTGTGTTGCTGCTAGAGACTCAAGGGTTTTCTCTAGTACTTTCTTCTTAGGTTGTATCTGTTAGTGATCTCTGGGGTTCTTTCTATAAGTAATGAAACCTTGGTGCATTCAACCAAGTCTCCACACCTACAGATACTTAGTTAAGATTTCTAGTGTGCCGGAAAAATCACCAGACAGGTTAATAAAATCATTATTTCAATTCAGCAGCTACACAGACACAGGTTCTTCCAACCGACACAAAAATAGCAAGGCTTGACCCAAGGGAAAAACATATTTAGAGTAAATTCCAAGGTAAATACACTGCAAATACTTGTTGACTGACTGTACATAGTAATTTCTAAAAACTTTGTATGTCCCAAACAAGAAGGGGACTATTTAGGGTTCCCTGAAATGCCTTTATCAACGTTTCCATTCCTTTTTCTCTAACTTTATGTAACTAAACTCAAAATTTAATATTAACTTACTCCTGATTGGTCTTCCACTTTATATTTTATAAAACTATTATGGGAAACAGTCAGAGACAGGACCTCCCTACATATGCAAGTGAACTCTAGAGCCCCCGAGTTTGAAAGGGGAGGAAATATCTGAAGGAAGATGTATGGGCAGCTTTTTGTGAGGTAGGGAAAGGGGAGGCAGAGAGGAAAATGAAAAAATTGGTCTAGCCTGGTCCAGAAAGGAATGTGGCATGAGGTCCTCTCTCAGAGTTCAGGCCTGAGGTCAGGCATGCACTGGAGTGAAAACAGCTCAGCCACTCACTTGGTAAAAGGTCACTTCATCTCTCCACATCTCTCTACCTCTAAAGTGGAGGTAATAATAATACCCATCTCATAGGGTTACTGTGAAGATTAAGTGTGTTACAAAACAAACTAATACAGAGTAAAAATGCCATTAAAATACATCCATATGGGGATTTCCCTGCTAGTCCAGAGGTTAAGACTCTGTGCTTCCACTGCAGGGGGAACAGGTTCAATCTGTGGTTGGAGAACTAAGATCCTACATGCTGTGCAGCACAGCCTATATGTGTGTATATATATACACATATGTGTGTGCTTAGTCACTTCAGTTGCGTCTGACTTTTTGTGACTCTGGACTGTAGCCTGTCAGGTTTCTCTGTCCATGAAATTCTCCAAGCAAGAATACTGGAGTCAGTTGCCGTGCCCTCCTCCAGGGGATCTTCCCAACCCAGGGATGGAACTTGCAACTCCTGCATTGCAGATGGCTTCATCACTGCTGAGCCACTGGGAAAGCCTATATAGCCTATATATATATAGACACACACACATATGCAGACTGTACATACAAACTTAGTAATAGGAGTAAGAAGGTCTAAAATCCGAGGGAAAATAGACTTGCACCAAAAAACAGAACTAAAAGAACAAAGCCAGTATAACACCAGTAAGTTTTGGGATTTTCCAGGCAAGAGTGCTGGAGTGGATTGCCGTTTCCTTCTCCAGGGGATCTTCCTGACCCAGGAATCGAACCCACGTCTCCCGCGTTGCAGGCAGACGCTTTACCATCTGAGTCACCAGGGAAGCCCAATAGAATAAAGGCAAACCTCTTACCTGAGAAGTATAATAAAGTTTGCACATTTGGGGAAGAAAATGGCCTAGCTTGTGGGTTGTCCTAAAGAACTGCCCAGGTACCATATGAGGTTGCTCTCCTGCAGTCTCTAGTGCTGTCATACATTTTCTCCTCCTTGGGCACACAGAGAGATCACATTTCCTAGCCCACCATCTTCAGGTGGGGTCAGGGGACTCAGGCTTGCCAGTAGAATGTGAGCAACGTGACAGCTATGACTTCCAGATCAAGGTAACTGAGAGCAGTTGTGCCTCCCTGAATTTCTCTTTCTCCACCTGGAGCTGGACAGCCTTGGTGGATCTACAGAAGGGAGGAGCCACTAGCTGGCATGAGCCTGGGTCCTTGAATGACTGCATAGAACTGAGGTCTCTCCTACTGCTCACCTCCCAGCACCCATCCAACCTAGAGTGGGATGTGTTGTCAGTCATACACAAACTGTTGCATCTAGCCATTAAAGATTTTTTGACTTATTACAGTGGTTGGCCTACCCTGCCCATTTTCTCATTCACTCAGTCATGACTGACTCTGCAAGCCTATGGACTGTAGCCCACCAGGCTCCTCTGTTCATGGAATTCTCCAGGCAAGAATTGAAATGGGTTGCCATTTCCTCCCGCAGAGGATCTTCCCAACGCAAGGACTGAACCTGCATCTCCTGCATTGGCAGGTGGATTCTTTACCTCTGAACCACCTGGGAAGCCCACCCTGCCCATTAGAGTTGTATAAAATACCAAACCTCTCTCTATGGTATGATGACATAGTAATTCAAGGAAGTAGAGACAAGTCTCATTTCATCAACAGAAGCAGATTATATTGCAGGACCTCAGAGGTGAGACAGACCAGTACTAGTACTAGTAAAAGACTAGTACAGTAAAAGACCTGGATAGGAATCTCCAGATCCCTATTAAAGAAGGAAATAAGCAGGGAGAGGTTGGAGTAGTATGCAGTCCTTGCTGGGATGTGGACTTCCAAAGTACTGCAGATGGGTTGCATCTCCCTGGGATCTGTTCAGTCACATGGTTGCACATTCCCCTGGCCTCAACCACATCACTATCAGCGGAAGCCAAGGACCAAAGCCTTAGTTGGTCTTGGGAATGGAGTCATTCATTCCTGTTCATACTGTTCTACCTTGCTAAGGGAGGTGTAACCACTTAAAGAAGGAACAAAATGCAGTCAACAGGATAAGATATGCAGCTCAGAAAATGCCAGGCACATATTAAGTGCTAAGATGACAGTGCAGTTATGATGACAATGCAGACCTCAGGGTTTGGTGTAAAACTGCCATCCAACCTCCTTCAACACGTTCTTCCAGTGAGTTTTTGGTAAAACAAGAAAGTGACACTCTTTAGTCCAAATAAGTCCTGGGGTGGACTATTCACGGAGTACATGCGCACACACACACAGACAGTTATTTAAGAATATAAATCTGATCATGTCATGCTCCTGCTTAAAACTGTTCTTATATTTCTACTGCTCTTTTAATAAGAGCTTTTGAACTGTGGTATTGGAGAAGACTCTTGAGAGTCCCTTGGACTGCAAGGAGATCCAACCAGTCCATTCTGAAGGAGATCAGCTCTGGGATTTCTTTGGAAGGACTGATGCTAAAGCTGAAACTCCAGTACTTTGGCCACCTCATGCGAAGAGTTGACTCATTGGAAAAGACTCTGATGCTGGGAGAGATTGGAGGCAGGAGGAGAAGGGGACGATAAGGATAAGATGGCTGGATGGCATCACGGACTCAATGGACGAGAGTCTGAGTGAACTCCGGGAGATGGTGATGAACAATGAGGCCTGGCGTGCTGCAATTCATGGGGTTGCAAAGAGTCAGACACGACTGAGCAACTGAACTGAAATGAACTGAAACATCTAACTGTGATTCAAAAGGCCCTTTATGATCTGGACCCTGCCCTCCCTTGATATCTTGTTCTACTGCCCTCTTTGTATGTTCTAGACTAATAAAGGCAAGATAAGTATTTTAGACTTTGTGGATCACACACAGTTGCATTTTCCCCTTACCTTATTTATTTTTTTAACTCTTTGAAAAAATGTAAAAACTAGTTTTAGCACTCAGGTCACATCAAAACAGGCTGTAGACCAAATCTGGCCTGCAACTCATAGTTTACCAACTCTGTGCTCTAGACTACGACTGTCCAACAGAAATCTACTGTAAGCCATATACGTAGTTAAAATTTTTCTAGCAGCCACAATAAAAAAGTAAAACTAAACAGATGAAATTCATTTTAATAATGTATTTTAACACAACACACCAAAATTATGATTTCAACCTGAAATCAATACAAAAAATTACAATGAGGCATTCTATATTCTTTTTTCCATACTAAGTACTTTGAAATTCAGGTGTGTATTTTATAGTCACAGCATATCTCAATTCAACATGAGCCACATTTAAGTGCTTAGGTTCCAAATAGGAAAAGGAGTATGTCAAGGCTGTATATTGTCACCCTGTTTATTTAACTTATATGTAGAATACATCATGAGAAACTCTGGGCTGGAAGAAGCACAATCTAGAATCAAGATTGCCGGGAGAAATATCAATAACCTCAGATATGCAGATGACACCACCCTTATGGCAAAAAGTGAAGAGGAACTAAAAAGCCTCTTGATGAAAGTGAAAGAGGAGAGTGAAAAAGTTGGCTTAAAGCTCAACATTAAGAAAATTAAGATCATGGCATCTGGTCCCATCACTTCATGGGAAATAGGTGGGGAAATAGTGTCAGACTTTATTTTTTTGGACTCCAAAATCACTGCAGATGGTGATTGCAGCCATGAAATTAAAAGACAGTTACTCCTTGGAAGGAAAGTTATGACCAACCTAGATAGCATATTCAAAAGCAGAGACATTATTTTGCTAACAAAGGTCCATCTAGTCAAGGCTATGGCTTTTCCAGTGGTCATGTATGGATGTGAGAGTTGGACTGTGAAGAAAGCTGAGCACTGAAGAATTGATGCTTTTGAACTGTGGTGTTGGAGAAGACTCTTGAGAGTCCCTTGGACTGCAAGGAGATCCAACCTGTCCATCCTAAAGGAGATCAGTCTTGGGTGTTCATTGGAAGGACTGATGCTAAAGCTGAAACTCCAATACTGTGGCCACCTCACGCAAAGAATTGACTCATTGGAAAAGACTCTGATGCTGGGAGGGATTGGGGGCAGGAGGAGAAGGGGATGACAGAGGATGAGATGGCTGGATGGCATCACCAACTCAATGGACATGAGTTTGAGTGAACTTTGGGAGTTGGTGATGGAAAAGGAGGCCTGGTGTGCTGTGATGCGAGGGGTCACAAAGAGTTGGACACGACTGAGTGACTGAACTGAACTGAACTGAACTGCCACATATAGCCAGTGAGCAAGGCACCTCTAGGTACGCTGATCTTCTTTCAGAACATCAGCTGTGCTAAGCTCTTGCCCATCTCCCGGCCTTTGCTCACTAAACTCCCTTACCCAAGAACATTCTAATCCCCACACCTTTCCTTGCCTCTTCATATAGATAGCTTTTTATCATTCTGTAACACAGTCTTCTAGAGGAGCCGTTCCTGGTCTTCATAAACATAGGACTTACTACATAGGTAATCATGTGTTTTGCATTAGCTAAATGGGAGTTGTAAATTAGCACAACCTCTGTAGAATTAATTTAGAACTATCTAACAAGACACACTGGGGCCTCCTAGGTGGCACTAGTGGTAAAGAACCTGCCTCCCAACGTAGGAGACATAAAGGACGTGGGTTGGATCCCTGGGTCAGGAAGATTCCCTGGAGGAGGGCATGGCAACCCACTCCAGTATTCTTGCCTGGAGAATCCCACGGACAGAGGAGCCTGGCAGACTATGGTCCCTAGGGTCACAAAGAGTCAGACATGACTGAAGCAACTTTGCATGCACGCATGCAACAGGACACCCTAAAGCTCAGCAATTCAATTTCTAGCATTCTTTCCTAGATATATATTCTCATGTGTGAGGAATGACTTGTAGCACCAAGTAGAAGAGCAGAATATTGCCAAGTGCCCATCAATTGAGTGAATCAAATAAACTATGGTACCTCCAAAGAATGGGATACAGCTACCCATTAAAAGAAGCAAACTCAGGGGGAGACAAAGATGACAACATTTAATGCTCCTGCTCTTTCCTCTTCCCATGGACATATTGAATGTACAGCTGCACAAGGAAAAGTCCTTTTAAGAGAAATCCAGAACCTAGCTGAGTGACTCCTACACATCAGGCAAATAAGAAAATACCCACATCAAAACAAGCTGTTACCATAAATTCTAACCTGGCACAGTGCCAGCCAATTGGGACTAGTACACTCACAACAACTAGCTGGTCCCTGAGTGAAAGATTTGGACCACATACACAGAGCTCCAACTTTCAAGGATCCCACCTCATGGACAGGCCCCAAACACCTAGCTCTGAAGACCAATGGGGCACACACACATCCATTAAGCCAACAGGAATAGCAAAGAAAGAAGAAGTTCTTAATGAGTATGTGAGTACTCTCCGTTGCTCAACCTCCAGGGCTCAGAGGTGAAAGAAAAGGGCAAAAAAATGTTCATCTCCCACTCTTTCCTGGGTAAAGGTTTCACTGAACACTTCACAAGCTACTCCCTGAGTGTGTGGCGTGTTGCAAAGAGCCAGGACATCAGAAAAAGAGATTGTTACAAACTTAAGTTTCCTTCATGGATCACAACTTTGCCAGGTAAGTTTCCTTCATGGATCACAACCTTGTCAGGGCGAAGGGGCCTGCATAACTCAATGAAGCTATAAGCCACGCCATATAGGGCCACCCAAGACAGAAGGTCATAGTGAAGAGTTCTGATAAAACATGGTCCAAGGAAGGAGGAAATAACAGCCCACTTCAGTATTCCTGAGGCTTTTCTGATGGCTCAGATGGCAAAGAATATACCTGCAATGCTGGACTCCTAGGTTTGATCCCTGAATCAGGAAGATCCCCTGGAGAGGAAATGACAGCCCACTCCAATATTATTGCCTGGAGAATTCCATGGACAGAGGAGGAGCCTAGTGGGCTACAGTCCATGGGGTTGCGAAGAGTTCAACACAACTGAGTGACTTTCACTTTCCAGTATTCTTACCTGGAGAACCCCAAGGACTGTATGGAAAGGTAAACAGATATGACACAGGAAGATAATCCCCCCAGGTGGGAAGGTGTCCCATATGCTACTGGGGAAGAGCAGAGGGCAGTTACTAAAAGCTTCAGAATGAAGTGGCTGGGCCAAAGCAGAAACGGCACTCAGCTGTGGATGTGTCTGGTGGAGACACAGACACATCAGAAAAAGAGACTGTTACAAACTTAAGTTTCCTTCATGGGTCACAACCTTGTCAGGGCGAAGGGTCGCAAAGAGTCGGACGCGACTGAGTGACTTCACACACACACATCTAAAGACCTATAAGACCTATAAGATCTAGCTGCTGCTGCTGCTAAATTGCTTTAATTGTGTCTGACTCTGTGAGACCCCATAGACGGCAGACCCCAGGCTCCTCTGTCCCTGGGATTCTCTAGGCAAGAACACTGGAGTGAGTTGTCATTTTCTTCTCCAATGCATACATGAATGCTAAGTCACTTCAGTCATGTCCAACTCTATGCGACCCTATGGACAGCAGCCCACCAGACTCCTCTGTCCACAGGATTATCTAGGCAAGAATACTGGAGTGGGCTGCCATTTCTTTCTCCATATAAGACCTAGATCTAATACCAAAAAAAGATGTCCTTTCAATCATAGAGGATTGGAATGCAAAAGTAGGAAGTCAAGAGATATCTGGAAAAACAGGCAAGTTTGACTTTGGAGTATATAATGAAGCAGGGCAAAGCTAACAGTTTTGTCAAGAGAACATGTTGGTCATAGTAAACACCCTTTTCCAACAACACAAGAGATGACTCTACACATGAACATCATCAGATAGTCAATACCAAAAGAAACCAGATTAAGTATGCTCTCTGCAGCCAAATATGGAGAAACTCTATGCAGTAAAAACAAGCCCTGGAGCTGCAGATGGTGACTGCTGCCATGAAATTAAAAGACGCTTACTCCCTGGAAGGAAAGTTATGACCAACCTAGACAGCATATTCAAAAGCAGAGACATTACTTTGCCAACAAAGACCCATCTAGTCAAGGCTATGGTTTTTCCAGTGGTCATGTATGGATGTGAGAGTTGGACTGTGAAGAAAGCTGAGCGCCAAAGAATTGATGCTTTTGAACTGTGGTGTTGGAGAAGACTCTTGAGAGTCCCTTGGACTGCAAGGAGATCCAACCAGTCCATCCTAAAGGAGATCAGTCCTGGGTGTTCATTGGAAGGACTGATGTTGAAGCTGAAACTCCAATACTTTGGCCACCTGATGCGAAGAGCTGACTCATTTGAAAAGACCTTGATGCTGGGAAAGATTGAGGGCAGGAAGAGAAGGGGACAAGAGAGGATGAGATGGTTGGATGGCATCACCAACTCAATGGAGATGGGTCTGAGTGAACTCTGGGAGTTGGTGATCGACAGGGAGGCCTGGCATGCTGCAGTTCATGGGGTCATAAAGAGTCAGACACGACTGAGTGACTGTACTGAACTGATTTATTTTTGGCTGCATCCAGTCTCAATTGTTGGCTTGAGGACTTTTTTTGTTGTTATTTCAGTGGGAGGGCTTCTCTCTAGTTGTGATGTGTGGCCTAGTTGCCCCATGGCATGTGGACTCTTAGTTCCCTGACCAGGGATCACACCCACACCTCCTGCATTGGAAGGTGGTTCTTAACTGCTGGACCACCAGGGAAATCCCTAATGTCTATGATACTGATAACACATGAACTTTAAATGAAAAGTGCCTGATTGTTCTCCTTCCTACCCCTCCTTGTTACTCACATGTGACCTTAATAATTAGACTCCTAATCTAGTCCCTCCAACATGAGACATAATACCTAGAAAATGTCTTTCCTTACACTGAAGAACAAAATGTCTCTGAAAGTAGAAAACTTGACATTCATAAGCAATGCTTTTGGAAATAGAGCTTCCTCAAAAGGGGGAGATATAAAAAAATTAATAAATAGAAAACTCAATTAAATAGAGCTTAAGGATCAGAAAGGGAGATCTCAGGTCCTAGAATGACAACAGAGAGTCACCAGGAAGAAGAAAGACTTTCCTTCTTTCCTGGCAAGGACTCAGCCAACAAAAAGTCATGAGCTTTTAGTTTACTATTGCCTTCCAACATTCTTTTCCCCGCCATAAAAACACTTGCCTTCCCCTGATGTGCAGAAACTTGCACATGACTCACCATGGTTGTAGATCCTGAAATGCAGTTCTCTGCTGATCCCAAATAAACCCATCTTTGCTGGAGAAATAAATGGCAATCTGTTTCAGGTAAACACACCCAAACAGAAATAATTTCTTTTTTTCTTCAAGTTCTAGGGTCCTTTACATGAATTTTCATTCCAGAACATTCATTTGTCACTTTCTACTTTAAACTGCATCTATTTGTAGGAATCCACCTCCTAATGCAGGAGACAAGGGTTCAATTCCTGGGTTGGGAAGATGTCCTAAAAGGAAATGGCAACCCACAAAAGTATTCTTGCCTGGGAAATTTCATGGACAGAGGAGCCTGGTGGGCTACAGTCCACCGGGTCACAAAGAGTCGGACATGACTTAGCAACTAAACAACAACAGTTAAACTCCTACTACGTATCCAAGTTATGGACTAGCTTTACATATATTTCTTCTAGCCAAAGAGCAACTCTCAAACATTAATGGAACTAATCTAATTTAAATGGGAAAAAAATGCTACCGAGGTGAAAGCAGGGAATTCAAACACAGGAAAAATTTCAAAGCTTATACTTTTTATATGATGCATGCTATCTTACATGGCTTGATTCATGGCCTGTGATTTACAACCTAGTTGGACTTATAACAAAGGTCCATCTAACATATATTTCTTCTAGCCAAAGAGCAACTCTCAAACATTAATGGAACTAATCTAATTTAAATGGGAAAAAAATGCTACCGAGGTGAAAGCAGGGAATTCAAACACAGGAAAAATTTCAAAGCTTATACTTTTTATATGATGCATGCTATCTTACATGGCTTGATTCATGGCCTGTGATTTACAACCTAGTTGGACTTATAACAAAGGTCCATCTAGTCAAGGCTATGGTTTTTCTAGTGGTCATGTATGGATGTGAGAGGGAACGGGGTTTCCTGAGGCTTGATCGCGCCATTGCATATGCCAAAGCCTCCTTCCTCATGACTTTTTACATGGGTGGAGTTCCTCACGCTGGTTCCCCGCACGTGGGCAAAAAAAGAAAAAAAAAAAGTTAACCTACACAGCCCATGAAGTTAAGAAGGAAGAAATGACAAAGAATGTAGCTGTGTAGAAGAGAGGCGAAAAGCAAAGGAGAAAAGGAAAGACATAAGCATCTGGATGCAGAGTTCCAAAGAATAGCAAGAAGAGATAAGAAAGCCTTCTTCAGTGATCAGTGCAAAGAAATAGAGGAGAAGAACAGAATGGGAAAGACTAGAGATCTCTTCGAGAAAATTAGAGATACCAAGGGAACATTTCATGCAAAGATGGGTTCGATTAAGGACAGAAATGGTATAGACCTAACAGAAGAAGATATTAAGAAGAGGTGGCAAGAATACACAGAACTGTACGAAAAAGATCTTCATGACCCAGATAATCATGATGATGTGATCACTCATCTAGAGCCAGACATCTTGGAATGTGAAGTCTATGAACAAAGCTAGTGGAGGTGATGGAATTCCAGTTGAGCTGTTTCAAATCCTGAAAGATGCTGCTGTGAAAGTGCTGCACTCAATATGCCAGCAAGTTTGGAAAACTCAGCAGTGGCCACAGGACTGGAAAAGGTAAATTTTCATTCCTATTCCAAAGAAAGGCAATGCCAAAGAATGCTCAAACTATCGTACAATTGCACTCATCTCACATGCTAGTAAAAATTCTCCAAGCCAGGCTTCAGCAATACGTGAACAGTGAACTCCCTGATGTTCAAGCTAGTTTTAGAAAAGGCAGAGGAACCAGAGATCAAATTGCCAACATCTGCTAGATCATGGAAAGAGCAAGCGAGTTCCAGAAAAACATCTCTTTCTGCTTTATTGACTATGCCAAAGCCTTTATGTGGATCACAATAAACTGTGGAAAATTTTGAAAGAGATGGGAATACTAGACCACCTAACCTGCCTCTTGAGAAGTCTGTATGCAGGTCAGGAAGCAACAATTAGAACTGAACATGGAACAACAGACTGGTTCCAAATAAGAAAAGGAGTCCATCAAGGCTGTATATTGTCACCCTGCTTATTTAACTTCTATGCAGACTACATCATGAGAATCTCTGGACATGGCTGGATGGCATCACTGACTTGATGGACATGAGTTTGAGTGAACTCTGGGAGTTGGTTATGGACAGGGAGGCCTGGCATGCTTCAATTCATGGGGTCACAAAGAGTTGGACACAACTGAGGGACTGAACTTAAGTGAACTGGACTTAAACCCCTATTAGTAGACTCAGTTTGATTTATCTTCGATATCCTTCACAGACCCAGAACAGGATTCTTTGCACAGAAAAGATTTAATGTTTGTTAAGCAAATAAAAGACTTCCATAGATTTTAATTCCTAAGATATAAAATTGGGAGTAGCAAAGATTCTGGTCATATAATGTGCAGAGATCAACTTACTTGGAAATGCTTGCTGAGCACTTCTTATGGGCACTGTTTTAGCATCTCATTTATTATCATGAGAAGTAGATACTAATTTAAGTAAAATATAGACTTTTTTTAATTCCGTGTTAATTGAACATGGGTTCCAATCGTTTCGAAATTTATCCACCGTTTTGAACTTTTCGTTCGTCTGACAAATGTCTTGAGTACAAGAGTTAGTAATACGTTATAACAGAGACGTATCTAACCTTTCGGTTCTTTTAGTTGACCTTCTACTAATCTTTACCATGTCTGAAAGTCTTACACGAACCATCGTCTTAATCATACGTTTTTAAGTGTATGCTATGATCTCTGCGTGTGCTCCCTCAGTCATGTCTGACTCTCTGACCCCACGGACTGTAGCCCACCAGGCTTTTCTGTCCATGGGATTTTCCAGGCAAGAATACTGGAGTGGGTTGCCATTTCTTGCTCTGGGGGAATCTTCCCAACTCAGGGATTGAACCCAGGTCTCCAGCATTGCAGGCAGAGTCCCTACCACCTGAGCCACCAGGGAAGCTCTGTCTCTTGCGTCTCCTGCATTGGCAGGGGATTCTTTTTACCACTGTGCCCCCTGGGAAGCCCTATGCTATGTTACACATAATCATGTATATATATGATTGCTTTCAGATAATCAGAGAATTACTAATCAATGGGATAAAACATCTCAGTCAAAATGGACAAAAAAAAGAAACCAAAAATATCTAGAATAAACTTAAAAAATATGTAGCATATACACTTCTATAAAATCCCACTGAAGGATACTGTAAAAGTCTAATAATAAATGGATAAAAGTAACATCTTCCCTGCTGAGAACCCTCACTATTAAAAGAGGAGAGGGAAGTCTCTTGCTCCAAAATCAATCTCTACATTTAAGATAACATCAATTCCATTTTCTTTGAGATAGTGAGCCAATACAGTAAACGGGCACTTTTATATAAATTGGTGTGACCTTTAGAGAGAAAGTTTGGATGATATCTACAAAAATTTTATATGTGCATCTCCTTTGACATAGAAATTCTACTTCTAGCAATCTACTCTGCAGAAATGCCAACACATGCTACCAAGCATAGACAAGGACTGTTCACAGAAATTTTGCTTGAAAGTAAGAAAGGGGGAGAAAGAGGGGGAGAGGAATAGATGGAGGCAGAGCATCAAGATGGCTAGACAAACAAACTACAGGGGAAGGAAATGGCCAAAAACAGGAAACAACGTTTAGATAATTATACATGGGGATGACATTTAAAAAGCCTTACCTAAATCTCTGCTGTGGACTGAATGTTTGTGTCCGCTATCCCCAAATTCATAATCAGAATCTGAATACCCAATGTGATGATGTTTGGAGATGGGGTCTTTAGAAGATATTAAGGTCATGCCTGTGGAACTCTTGCTAGACTAGTGCCTTTATTAGAAGAGACAGAAGACAGCTTGCTTTCTCTCTCTCCTCTGCCAGTGAGTACAAATCAGGAAGGCAGCCATCCATAAACCAGGAAAAGGGCCACTTATCAGAACCCAACTATGCTGGCACCCACACTAATCTCAGACTTCAGGCTCCAGAATTGTGGGACATGAATGTTCTGCTTAAGCTACACAGTTTATGGTAATTCATTGTATCAAACAAAGCACTTTGAAAGTCTCTAATTGAAAAATGTAAACTATGTCAGTGCAAATTGTAGAAAAGGGTACATGGCATGATCATTTTATTTTTAATGTGGAGTATAATTTAGTGAAGGAGAGATGAAGGTATGAGGGATGGAGGGTTCTACTCTTGCTTTCTACCCTTCTGAAAGCACATGCATTACTTCTATGATCATAGTTTAATTCAACCAATACTGAGCCTTGTACCAGGCAAAAGGGTAGTGAATGTGACACTCAGGGGACCTATTCTCAGGAACCTAATCATCAGAGATCCTATAGGAATCCAAAGATGATTTGTCTCTTTTGGTGGAGCAGAGACAGGATGGATAATTTGACCAAACAGTGGGGCTTCCCATGTGGCTTGGTGGTAAAGAATTCTTCTGACAATGCAGGAGATGCAGGAGACTCGAATTTGATGCCTGGGTCGGGAAGATGCCCTGGAGGAGGAAATGGCAACCCATTCCAGGATTCTTGCTTGGGAAATTCCATGAACAGAGGAGCCTGGCAGGCTACAGTCCATAGCGTTGAAAAGAGCTGGACACAACTGAGCGACGGAGCATGTACACAAGCTATCTTAATAAAACTGATTTTTTAAAAAGCCAGGTGGATGATACTGGGTAATAACAAAGATATTAAATTTGTTATAAAACTTCAGTAATTAAAATAACATGGCCTTGGCACCGAAATATACCGATAGACACATGCAAAAATCTGCAGACATAAATATATAATAATTTAATATACCATAATTGTAGCAGTCTAAATCAGGCATAAAAATGAACTTAGCTTTGCAGCAACTGGCTACCATTTACAAAAAGTAATTAGCTCTCCACTTTACATCTTAAATTAGAATAAATGACACATTAAAAGTTTTCAACAAAAGCTTAAATGTACCTGAAGAAAATATAGGTGAATATTTATACAAACTCGAGTTAGGAAAGGCCTTTCTCAGCAAGACTCTCAAGCAGAAACCATAAAGAAAAAGAATAGAACTGAATGGCGAAAGATGAAAAGCTGACCCCCTCCCCAAAAAATAACATGTTGATGTACGGCAGAAACCAACACAATACTGTAATTATCTTTTAATTAAAAATAAATCTTAAAAAATTAGGCAAAAGACTGTGCAACACAGATGACAGAATTACTATCAGTACTTTAATGTGTAATATAAAACAAGCACTTAAAACTCATGAACAGAAAGACATTGACTGAAAGGTAAGAGAATTAATAGTTCACTCACACAAATGCAAAAGGCCAATACAGAGAGGAAAAAGCTGATTACCTCTGGATAATCAGACATGCAAATTGAAATAATTTTTTTTTGCCCACCTTACTGGTTTAAAGGTGTGCATGCAGAGAAATTTTTAAGATACCTAGGAAAACTAAAATCTAGGAGATGAAGTTTTAAGTTATTTTTATTTTCTTTACATTTTTCTTTTTCTTGAATGTTTTGTAATAAGCTTCTCTTTTTAAAAAATTCTAATTTTAATAACGTTAAACAAACATGGTTTTATCTTCTCATCTAAAATATCTGGTGCTGGGCACTCTAGAAATGCATTCCTGAAAGCCAATTTCCCCTTAGAAGGTTCAATTCTCTAGGGGAAACGCGCGCACGCCAACGCGCGCACACACACCTCCGCAGGTTTTTGCTAATAGTCCGCATAGTGAGATCATCACTGGATCCGCCCTTGTGTCCCTTCACCTCCAGGGAGAACAAGGAGACAAGCAGGGGCTGGCGGGGTTACACCCACCCTCCAATTCTCGCCCTGGATACTGCGGGCGCAGTGCGGCAGCTGACACGCCCGTACACAGAGACCAGGAAAAGGGCGAGGCTAGCCGGGATGGTCCTAACTATCCTTCAAGGAAAGAGAATGTCAGCGGAGGACCAGTCTCCGATTTAGCGTCTGCCACCGACCGTGGGCAGTCCCCGCGGCGCTCCGGTCTCAGTTTCCCTACCCGCAGGAGGAAACAGCCTAAATCGCGGCGTTGCCTCCCGGGCGTCCTGTCTTTCCCGCAGCTGGGAAGGAAGCCTTCCTCTGCCCCGCTGACCTTCCTCGGTCTCGGGGCTGCAAGGTCGCCTGCAGAAGCCCAACGCCGCAGCAGGGCGTTTGTCCAAGCTCTGGGATGGCCCGAGGCGCGGGCAGCTGTAGCCGCGAGCGGGCGGCCATTAGGCGATCCACCCTTAGGGTGCTGGGCCCAGCCAGACTAGGCAAGCAGCGGAATCTTACCTGGATTCGTACACGCCCGGCTCGCGCCTTTCCGTCGGCCTAGCGGCGCCAAGGAAACAGGCGAGGGGTAGGGAGGCGTCCTTGCTGCGACACTCAGTCATTCCTGCGCGGAGGCCGGCCCAGGCCGTGCGGGGGACGCCCTTCTGGGGTCTCCAGATTCCTCCCGCAGGAAGCAGCCGGCCCCACGAGCGGGGCCGCACTGAAGCCAGCCCGCCAAAGCGCACCGCCGGGGGCACAGGCCCTCCCAGGCTCGCCTGCCCCTGCAGCTGCTCTCTGCGTGCCGGCTGCAGCAACCCTAATCCATTTTCCCTCGCTCTGGAGACATCTCCCGGGTGGGCGCTCTGGTCATGATGCCAAAGGGGCAGAGCAGATCGTTCGCAGCGGGAACCTACCGGGTGAGAGCGGTCAGCTGGGTTCTCTGAGCACGCTGACGGCCACTGCCAAAGTCGCCTAGGCTGTCTGTCTGGCTCATGACCACGGAGGAGCCATCGCTGGACCTTGAGGCCTTGGAGGAGCGGTCGCCGCAGGACTTGGACGCGGGCAGAAGCCTCACCTCCCACGGCGCAGCTCTGGCGCGGTCCCCTCGCTCTGGCAGGCCATGTGACCTGCGAGCTGGGGAGCGACCGCAGCCCCCAAAAGCCAGCTTGGGGAAAAAAGGATGGCAAAAGGCGCCAACTAATGGACAGAAAGGGAAAAGCAGGCTCCGCGCAAAGGAGGTTGAAAGGCTGGAAGGATTAAGCATCTGCACGGTTCACAGTCCCAGCTGGCCATTAAACGTGTTCTCTGCGGGAGATTTGTTTTTGCCAATAGTAAAAATAATAGCGGACACCGCTTCTACCCCTAATCCCCACCGTACCCCTTTATGCCAAAGACGCTGTATGAAAACTCCTCTTTCACTTTACTCCTGTACTTTAAGAGACTGTTAGCCCAATTTGCAAATGACGAAAGAAAATTTGAGAAGGTAACTTACCAAGTGCAATATTCCAAAAGCCAGAATATTTTTTCATTAACAACAAAAAGCGAGAAAGGTTTGCTCTAATCAAATTAGCTTTCCATGAAAGCCTCAAGGCTTTCATGCATTGAGATCATTGCTGAGCTTCACTTCTTGAAAAATCATTTACTCCATAGGCTACAAAAGTTTAATAAAAGATTGTATACATAACTAGGTGATAGCTGAATACAACTTAGTGTTTACTGTGAAGGTAGTAAGTGTTCATAGAGTATATCATAAATGCTAATTTAAATCATATCACTCACCTAGAGCCAGACATCCTGGAATGTGAAGTCAAGTGGGCCTTAGAAAGCATCACTACAAACAAAGCTAGTGGAGGTGATGGAATTCCAGTGGAGCTACTTCAAATCCTGAAAGATGATGCTGTGAAAGTGCTGCACTCAATATGCCAGCAAATTTGGAAAACCCAGCCGTGGCCACAGGACTGGAAAAGGTCACTTTTCATTCCAATCCCAAAGAAAGGCAATGCCAAAGAATGCTCAAACTACCGCAAGTCTAGTCAAGGCTATGGTTTTTCCTGTGGTCATGTATGGATGTAAGAGTTGGACTGTGAAGAAGGCTGAGTGCCAAAGAATTGATGCTTTTGAACTGTGGTGTTGGAGAAGACTCTTGAGAGTCCCTTAGACTGCAAGGAGATCCAACCAGTCCATTCTGAAGGAGATCAGCCCTGGGATTTCTTTGGAAGGACTGATGCTAAAGCTGAAACTCCAGTACTTTGGCCACCTCATGCGAAGTGTTGACTCATTGGAAAAGACTCTGATGCTGGGAGGGATTGGGGACAGGAGGAGAAGAGGACGACAGAGGATGAGATGGCTGGATGGCATCACAGACTCGATGGATATTAGTCTGAGTGAACTCCAGGAGTTGGTGATGGACAGGGAGGCCTGGCGTGCTGTGATTCATGGGGTGGCAAAGAGTCGGACACGACTGAGCAACTGAACTGAACTGAACTGAATTGAAGATGTGATCTGTTATAATTTGTAACTTTTGTTTCATTCATGTATCAAGAATGAAATGATCATAAATCTAGGGACTTTTTAAAGAGTAATGAGGTCTCAAGCCCACTCAATCTCCAAACAGTACTGCAGGATGTCCTTCCATTTACCCCACTCAGATGGCCTTCACTACCCACTGAAGCACATTTATATAAATCTGTTCCTGCCTTCTGGGCTGCCCCCAAGTCACGCAAATAGAAGCATGTGGCTTTCGTGATATGAATAGAATCCAGCATTATATGTCATTTGGGAAGCACATAGAGATTTATGTGCATTAATGAAATGCTGCCTCTCAATGAACCAATGAACTAAAGCCCTTCATTAGAAAGCAATTACTTTGGGGCTTGAATGTTTTTCAGTCTTCTAGGAACATTTTTAAACACAAATGGTCCTGCAAGAGAGAACTCTGAAGACACATGAAAAAATGTGCATGCTGTTGAAAGCCATCCTGGAATAAGTGGAGCACAGGAAAGAAATATGGAATGACTCTGGAAAGGAAAAATATGGAGTTAAAAAAGGGAAAGCCAGCTATATTCCACCCTGACCTTCTTCTTAGGGCTTCTACCACAACGTTTTACTGCCTTTTTCAGCTCCTGATTTTAATCGTTTGCCTTGCTAGGCCAGGCATTAGCAAACTACCACTCACTTCCTGTTTTTTTTGTGCTGCCACAAGGTAAGAATGGTTTTTACAATATTAAATGGTTACAAATTAAAAGGAGACCATTTCAAGACATGTGAAAATCACATGAAATTCAAATGGCAGTGCTATTGACATATGATCATTCATTTAGATATTTTCTATGGTTATTATCATATAACAACAGAAGAGGTGAATAGAGACAGAGATCTTATGACCCACCTCATGTAAAAAAATCTATTATCTGGTTTGCCAACACCTGCTCTACAAGGTCTGTTCATCTGGTTACAGGAAAGCAGTAAAGCCTATGTGTGGTCATATGATTTCTGTAGAACTTAACAATAAAACAGTCTTAGGCTGGGGAAGGCATTTCAAGATAAGACCATCTCACCCTTCCCCAGTGGAAAATTACCAGCAGTTACAAGCAGTTGAAGATCCAGGAAGCCCTAACCACCCTTGGGTAGAATATTAATCCAAGGGTAACCAGAGGGGACCATGAAAGAAGCCCAGTTTCTTTCCCCAAGTGCAGACCCCCTCTTGGTCTTGCCCACAGCTTCCTTGCAGTGTACTCAATAAATCTTACTTTCTACCCTCACTTCTGGCTCAGTAAATTCTTTTATCATCCATGTTGTTGGCACTATTGGGCTCACTGCCACATCCCAAGGTAAGTTTTTTCTTGTGTTTGTTAGGATAGTTGAAGCTAGATATTGAGTTCCATATATGGAGTTCCATCCATCCACCTGAGCATCCATACATCCTCTGTTCTTAAAACCCATATTTATTGAAGACTTGTTCTGACATACTGCCAACAGTATAGATGAGAGGAAGAAGAGAATTAGATGTGCATCCTGCCCTCAAGGAGTCTGTCATTAGGAATGCCAGGATGTCTATATAAGACCGCATAGGCTGAGAGCTGAATCTGGCACAAGAAAACAACTTCGGAAGTTATTCTTGTCTCCTGAACCAAGTCCAGACCTCCACCTTCCAGATCTCTTTTATATGAGAAGGTTAAACAAAAATTTTAAAGTTGCTGTTATTTTGGAATAATTTTAAAATTATGTATCATTAAACTTAATCCAATATAGGCAATAAAGCAGCAGCAGCAGCTAAGTCGCTTCAGTCGTGTCCGACTCTGTGTGGCTCCATAGATGGCAGCCCACCAGGCTCCTCTGTCCCTGAGATTCTCCAGGCAAGAATACTGGAGTGGGTAATAAAGAGGATTACACAATTATCTGAAGTTGTTTCATACTCGTTTTGTTAAAATCCTATAGTAAGTTTCTAATTTTATGTTTGGCAGTCTTCAGTTCATCCCTGAAGTACCTAGATAACAGTATCTGATGCACATTTCCTGAGTTGTTTTACAGATGATAAAACTTCCACCAAACAGTAGTTAGCTACTAGAGGAGCACAAGCACATAGCCCCCAGACCTACTGAAGCCTGAGGATTGGTGACATTAACCCCTGAGTCACTGCCTTGCTATTTCACCATCAACCAATCAGAGAACTGCACATCAGCTGACCAAATAAATACCTGGTGACTCCCCTCCTTTAAAGGCAAAGCTCACCTTGCCTTTAAAAATGCTTCCTGAAACCCACTGGAGAGTTCAGATTTATCTGAGTTATTAGCTGCCCTGGACTCCTTGTATGGTATCTACAATAAATGCTGCATTTTCCTTCACCACAACCCGGTGTCTCTAGATTGGCTTTACTGTGTGTGGTGAGTACATCCAAGTTTGGTTTGGTAACACAGGGACGGTGGGGGCCTGTGGATGAGAGAAGGCCGCTGCAGTCTTGCCAGTGGTGCTCTCCCCTTGACCCCTGTCCTAGGCAGTGTTGGCTGCATGAGGGCTTTCTGCCCTCCTCGCTGACCTCCTGGGGCCAACAGTAGCATTCCCCACAGTCACTTTTGGTTTGGTAAAGGGAAGTGGGCAGGCCCAAGAACCAAGAGGCAAGACCAGGAAAAGGCCAAGAATGACAATTACCTGACAAAACAGAAAGATGCTCAATCCAAATTTAGGAAAGGACACCCAAGGATGCCCGAGAGGGAAAGGGCTCTATACTCAACCAGTGACTTGACCTCTCCTGGTCAGTGTTAGTTTCTCGGAGGTAGGCTGGGGTTTTTATAAGCTGCTTGCAAATCCATAAGCCCCATTATTGGGACACCCTTTGAACTGCTGGCAAGATCAGGAAACACCCACTGCCCAAGCTCTCCTCCTACAACTGCTTGGGAGGTGAACCTTCCATGATTCCTTATTGCCCAAGCTTTCAGGGCTCATCTGGCATCACCACAGAATGCCAGCTGCCCCAGAGATCTGGTACATCCCCTGTGGGACTCCCTCCTGCTTTTAGCTCTCACTCAGAAGTCCAAAAACTCCTTTTCAGCTGAAAGAAGGAAAAAGACTGTCCACTCCCAGACAGCTGTGTCACTACCTAACCGGTCAACGTGGTCAGGAGCTAAGGTGGCTAAGCTGCCATGGCCTGGAGACATTCTTACCTGCTGTGGGATATTCTGCCTGAGGAGGGACGTAACTATCTCAAACACAGGTCATTAGAAATTCAAGTAGAACTCTCAGCTATATCAGAGTCCATGACATTTGTACACCTCCTATTCTGGTCTTGTGAGGGACCCATTAACAGTTTGGTCCTGGTTCCAAGTTTCCTGAACTATAAATCTTGGGTCAAATATTCTGGCATTTTCCTGCCAATAAGTCTCTCCAACTACCCCCTCAGTAGTTGGAAACAAATCCAAAATGGAATATCTAAGGAACAAAACATCCACCATGCCAAAGGATAGCCCATTAGGGTGCATTATGCAGAACTGGAAGTTTTATTGGGTATCACCCCATGACCCCAAAATATTTAATCTTCCTATGTTATACAGCCTGGCCCCAATACTGACTGGGAGATGAGGAAAGTTGGCCTGTCAATGGGTTGCTAAATTACAATGCCATTTTACACTTGTACTTGTTATGCCAGAGACAAAAGAAATAGGGTGAAATTCATTATGTCCATTTTTTTAATAGCTTTATATCAAAACAAAGTCCTTCAAAGGGGATGTGGGCTCCCCTCCACTGAGGTAATATCAGTTCCTGACCCTCCTCCTTAGGACCTTCTTAATCTCTTCCCTACCTTTCTCTACATGTAGAAAACATTCTCAATGCCAGTCTTGCTAAGGAGGCCTCTGACAAAAGTACTGTAACCACTCCCGACCACCTGGCCAATAATGGATGTAAGGTGCTGCACACTCCCCTCGCCAAAGGCTCAAAAGACACCGACTAGGGTGACCTACATAGGCTTCATTCTCAGAGAAGGTTAGAAAAGCCTATCCCAGGCAAAGAAAGAAGCCATTTGCAGCCTCACTCCTTTTAAAACCAGACGACAGCCTAAGGGTTTTTCCCTGGGATGGCCTGGTTTTACTGCATCTGGATCCCTAATTGAAAGGTTGTTGCTGAGCCATGAAATATGCCAGGATTCTTGGCCTCTGGAAGAGAGGAATTCAATCCAGGGCCAGTGAAGGGGCTTGATTGCTCAGAGCTTTTGTGTAAGAAAGTTCTATTAAAGTATAAAAAAGACAGAGAAAGCTTCTGGCTTAGACATCAGAAGGGGACAGAAAGAGCGCCCCTTTGCTAGTCTTTAGGAGTAAGTTATATACCTATCAGCAAGCTGTTAATTAGAGAAAGGAAATGTCTCAAAACTCACAGACTGGCACCAGGCGCCTCACCCACAACATGCATTTTGAGATAACACTGGCACAGGGTGAGTCATTCCAGGCCATAAAACATGAAGAAACATTGACATGAATCTTGAAGAAAGGCAGGTTTCCAAGTAAATATATAGTTTAATTAACATATATTAGGAGAACAATGTATGAGTAAAACATACTGGTTTGTTGAGTCCTTATCATTCTGAGTCTTCCCAGAAGCCGCCCCTGGCCTCAGGCTTGGGGTTGCTCCTCCCGGCCACCCCTGACCTGATGTTCAAGCTGGTTTTAGAAAAGGCAGAGGAACTGGAGATCAAACTGCCAACATGCACTGGATCATGGAAAAAGCAAGAAAGTGCCGGAATAACATCTTATTTCTGCTTTATTAACTACGCCAAAGCTTTTGACTGTGTGGATCACAATAAACTGGAAAATTCTTCAAGAGATGGGAATACCAGACCACCTGACCTGCCTCTTGAGAAATCTGTATGCAGGTCAGGAAGCAACAGTTAGAACTGGACATGGAACAACAGACTGGTTCCAAATAGGAAAAGGAGTACGTCAAGGCTATATATTGTCACCCTGCTTATTTAACTTATATGCAGAACACATCATGAGAAATGCTGGACTGGAAGAAACACAAGCTGGAATCAAGACTGCCAGGAGAAATACCAATAACCTCAGATATGCAGATGACACCACCCTCATGGCAGAAAGTGAAGAATCCAGTTGAGCTATTTCAAATCCTGAAAGATGATGCTGTGAAAGTGCTGCACTCAATATGCTAGCAAATTTGGAAAACTCAGCAGTGGCCACAGGGCAGGAGGTCAGTTTTCATTCCAATTCCAAAGAAAGGCAATGCCAAAGAATGCTCAAGCTACTGCACAATTGCACTCATCTCACATGCTAGTAAAGTAATGCTCAAAATTATCCAAGCCAGGCTTTAGCAATACGTGAACCGTGAACTCCCTGATATTCAAGCTGGTTTTAGAAAAGGCAGAGGAATCAGAGATCAAATTGCCAACATCTGCTGGATCATGTAAAAGCAAGAGAGTTCCAGAAAAACTTCTATTTCTGTTTTATTGACTATGCCAAAGGCTTTGAGTGTGTGGATCACAATAAACTGTGGAAAACTCTGAAAGAGATGGGAATACTAGACCACCTGACCTGCCTCTTGAGAAACCTGTATGCTGGTCAGGAAGCAACAGTTAAAACTGGACATGGAACAACAGACTGGTTCCAAATAGGAAAAGAATACATCAAGGCTGTATACTGTCACCCTGCTTATTTAACTTATATACAGAGTGCATCATGAGAAACGCTGGACTGAAAGAAGCACACGCTGGAATCACGATTGCTGGGAGAAATATCAATAACCTCAGATATGCAGATGACACCACCCTTATGGCAGAAAGTGAAGAGGAACTAAAAAGCCTCTTAATGAAAGTGAAAGTGGAGATGAAAAAATTGACTTAAAGCTCAACATTCAGAAAACGAAGATCATGGCATCTGGTCCCATCACTTCATGGGAAATAGATGGGGAAACAGTGGAAACAGTGTCAGACTTTATTTCTTTTTGGGCTCCAAAATCACTGTAGATGGTGACTTCATCCATGAAATTAAAAGACAGTTACTCCTTGGATGAAAAGTTATGACCAACTTAGATAGCATATTGAAAAGCAGAGACATTACTTTGCTGACTAAGGTCCGTCTAGTCAAGGCTATGGTTTTTCCTGTGGCTATGTGTGGATGTGAGAGTTGGACTGTGAAGAAGGCTGAGCGCCAAAGAATTGATACTTTTGAACTGTGGCACTGGAGAAGACTCTTGAGAGTCCCTTGGACTGCAATGAGATCCAACCAGTCCATTCTGAAGGAGAACAGCCCTGGGATTTCTTTAGAAGGAATGATGCTAAAGCTGAAACTCCAGTACTTTGGCCACCTCATTCAAAGAGCTGACTCATTGGAAAAGCCTCTGATGCTGGGAGGGATTCAGGGCAGGAGGAGAAGGGGGAGGACAGATGATGAAATGGCTGGATGGTATCACTGACTTGATGGATGTGAGTCTGAGTGAACTCCGGGAGTTGGTGATGTACAGGGAGGCCTGGTGTGCTCGGATTCATGGGGTCGCAAAGAGTCGGACATGACTGAGTGACTGGCTGAACTGAACTGATGCTTGTATATATACATATATATTTTTTATATATGCTATGTAATGCTGTTAGTATCATGCTGCTGCTGCTGCTAAGTCACTTCAGTCATGTTCGACTCTGTGCAACCTCATAGACGGCAGCCCACCAGGCTCCCCCGTTCCTGGGATTCTCCAGGCAGGAGCACTGGAGTGGGTTGTCATTTCCTTCTTCAGTACATGAAAGTGAAAGCGGAAGTGAAGTCTCTCAGTCATATCCGACTCTTGTGACCCCATGGACTGCAGCCCACCAGGCTCCTCCGTTGATGGGATTTTCCAGGCAAGAATACTGGAGTGGGGTGCTGTTGCCTTCTCCAGCTTAGTATCATACTGCTGGCTTAAATCTCATCATTCAAAACAACTAAGAACATGGCCTTCAGTCCCAACACTTCATGGAAAAAATATGGGGGGAAAAATAGAAACAATGATAGACTCTATTTCTTGGGCTCCAAAGTCACTGTAGACAGTGACTATAGCCACAATTTAAAAGTTGCTTGCTTTTTGGAAGAAAAGCTATGACAAACCTAGACAGATGGACCATAAAGAAGGCTGAGTGCTGAAGAACTGATGCTTTCAAACTGTGGTGTTGGAGAAGACTCTTGAGAGTCCCTTGGACAGCAAAGAATCAAACCAGTCAGTCTTAAAGGAAATCAACCCTAAATATTTATTCATTGAAAGGACTGATGCTGAAGCTGAAGCTCTAGTAGTTGGCCACCTGATGTAAAGAGGTGACTCATTAGAAAAGACCCTGATGTTGGGAAAGATTGAAAGCAGGAGAAGGGGATGAGAAAGGATGAGATGGTTGGATGGCATCACTGACTCAATGAACATGAATTATAGCAAACTTCAGATGGTTAGTGAAAGGGAAACCTGTTGTGCTGTGGTTCATGGGGCTTGCAAAGAGTCAAACACAGCTTAGCAACCAATCAATAAACCATACTACAATTTTAATTATTTTAATTAAGGTAAAACAAATCTATAGTAAAGTACACAAAGTTATCTAATCTTAATTATTCTGTTCAATAGTTTTCACTCATATTTAAAACTATTTATTTAGTAATTTCATTATTTATTTGTTTATTAGCCATGCCTTGCAGCATGCAGGACCTTACATCCTGGACCAGGAATCTAACCTGTACTCCCTTGCAGTGTAAATGTGGAATCTTAACTACTAGACAGTAAAGGAAGTTCCTACCCATATTTTAATACACATAATTTTTACTTATATGATCAACAACTAAAAAAACATTTTAATGAAATTTTATGATTTTTATCATTATATACTAGTATGTTCTTGAACTTCATATAAATAGAATTACACAGTATATACTTGTTTGTGCCTGGTTTATTTCACTCAGCAAAATATTGTTAAGATTCAACTATGTTGTTTAGTGTACCAGTACTTAATTTTTATTGTTACATTGTACTTAATTTTATAACTTTATCACAGATTGTTCAGTTTCCTTCTGAACATCTGAGTTGCTTCCACTTTGGGATTATTATCAATAAAAATAATATGATTATTCTTTTTTTTAACATAAATTTATTTTAATTGGAGGTTAATTATTTTACAATATTGTATTGGTTTTGCCATACATCAACATAAATCTACCACAGGCATACACATGTTCCCCATCCTGAACCCTCCCTCCATCCTCCCTCCCTGTATCATCCCTCTGGGTTGTCTCAGTAGACCAGCCCCAAGCATCCAGTATCATGCATAGAACCTGGACTGGCAATTTGTTTCATATATGATATTATACATGTTTCAACACCCTTCTCCCAAATCATCCCACCCTTGCCCTCCCCCACAGAGTCCAAAAGACTGTTCTATACATCTGTGTCTCTTTTGCTGTCTCACATACAGGGTTATCATTACCATTTTTATGATTATTCTTTATAGATATATTGTGAAAATACACATTATTTCTTTTGGATCCATAATTTGGAATAATGAAAGCTCTCGGCCACTGAGTTTAGTTCCAAATATTTTTCCTAAGTAATTCATGTCCCCAAGAGTTGGATACTAAGATGCAACTAAACATATGTGTGTGTGCTAAGTCACTTCAGTCGTGTTCGACTCTTTGTGATCTTATGGACTATAGCCTGCCAGGCTCCTATATCCAGGAGATTTTCCAGGCAAGAGTACTGGATGGATTGCCAGGCCCTCCTCCAGGGAATCTTCCCGACACAAGGACTGAAACTGTGTTTCTTAGGTCTCCTTGATTGGCAGGTGGGTTCTTTATCACTAGTGCCACCTGGGAAGCCCGGGACTAAACATACAACGATTTTATTAGAAAACACCTATGAGACACAATACAGAAAGAGAGAATCAGGGAAGTCGGAGGGAGCTATCAAGTGACAATGCAAGTCTGGACTCCCCATGAAGAAAGAGGAGAGGGAAAGTTAGCTGGGAGGAAGAATCTTACACTACTACACTGTCTAAGGGAATCTTGGCTAGGTTATCATTCTCATGGTTCCTACAAACTCCATCCAGAAATGTGTGACAGTTCTAGGTATTTTATAACTTCACCAACTTTTGGTATTGTCAGTCTTTTTAAAATTTAGTCGTACTGATCTGTGTATAGTAAAATCTCATTGTAGTTTTAATTTGTGTTTTATTGATAAGTAATAATCTTGATTACCTCTTTTGGATACTTATTGGCCACTTTGCTATCCTCTTTTGTGAAGAACCTGATCAAATGTTTTGTCAATTTTTTGGATTACATTGTATGATTTTTTTTCTTTTTATTTGTATAAGTTTTTCATACATTCTTAACAAAGATCCTTTGTTGGCCAAATGTATTTTCAATACCTTACCCATTTATCATATCCCTATTTATGCTCTTAATGGTGTAGTTTTGATGGCCAAGGGTTCTAAGTCCTATCTATCAAACATTTTTTTTAAAACAGAACTTGGGTTCTGTTTAAGGAAGTTTTGTCTATACTAAAGGCACAAAGATTTTTTAAAATAGTGTTTTCTAGAAATCATGTAATTTTGCCATTTATACTTAGATATATAGTCCATCTCAAATTAGCTTTTCGTGGCCATATGAGCAAATGACTAAGGCTTACTTTTTTTCCCACATGGATAACCAAACACTCCAGCATCATTTATTGGAGGAAAAAAAAATATATTCTTCTTGTTGAATTTCATTGGTACTCTTACTGTTAAATCAAGTAAACATTTATGTAGTAAATACTAACTACTGTTCATCTATTCATTATTTTAGATGCTTTATAAAAAACTAATTTACTCTGTACTACAAATTTACAAAGTAAATTCTACTCTACCCATTTTACAAATGAAAAAGCAGAAGTACAAAAAAGATAAGTAAGTATATGTTGCTTACTAACCAAGTGGCAAAACCAGGATTCCAGCATAGCTATTTCAACGCAGGGGTCTGTATGCTTAACCACTAGTTCATGTCAGCTTTCAGATGACCTAAATCTAAAACTTATGAGAACTCATATATTACATTATTATAAATTATCTCAAGATGATTACTATAGTTACTTTATAATTGATAAGAAATACATTTATATGTTGTATGATAACTAGGGATTAAATTATACAGGTGTAAACAAGGGAAGCCTAATTTATATGAATTTTAAAATGTTTTGGAAGTGTTCATGAATTCTTATTAAAAACATAAAGCATTTTATAAAATCAACAAAGTAAAACATATAAAACAAAGTTCATAATTGTTAAATGGCATATGATGTTGCACTATAAGAGAGTGGGGGCAGTATGATAGAAACCAAAATTTTTCAAGTATTTCCAAAGAACTAGTATTGAGTGCTCAAATCTGTAACACATATGGAAATATAAAGATGGACTAAACATAACTCCTTATCTCAAAGAAATTTATGAATCTGTGAAATCATACTTGACATCATCAATATGTTGCATGCCTAATTTGGGGAACATTAATGAGTACTAGATATTAAATCTTTCAAGCCAAAGTAAAAATATGGGAGGAAACTAGCCTATAGCAAGTTAAGTAAGTTCTGTCTTAAAGAGGGTATATCATATCATTTGAGAAGGAAGAAATTGTTAGCAGTTCATGGTGAGGTGTTACAGTGAAGAAATAGGCCTTTTTTTCTCCCTGTAACTTAGCCTTCTAATGGGGACTTCCAAGGTGGTAGTGCTGCTGCTGCTAATTGGCTTCAGTCGTGTCCAACTCTGTGCGACCCCATAGACGGGGGCCCACCGTCTCTGGGATTCTCCAGGCAAGAACACTGAAGTGGGTTGCCATTTCCTCTCCAATGGATGAAAGTGAAAAGCAAAAGTGAAGTTGCTCAGTCGTGCCTGACTCTTACTGACCCCATGGACTGCAGCCTACCAGGCTCCTCCATCCATGGGATTTTCCAGGCAAGAGTACTGGAATGGGGTGCCATTGCCTTCTTTGAAGGCGGTGCTAGTAAAGAATCTGTCTGCCAATGCAGGAGACCTAAGAGACGCTGGTTAGATCCCTGGGTTGGGAAGATCCCCTACAGGAGGGCATGGCAACCCACTCCAGAAATCTTGTCTGGAGAATCCTATGGACCAAGGAGCCTGGTGGTATACAGTTCATAGGGACACAAAGAGTCGGAAAAGACTGAAGCCACTCAGTACACATGCATGCACAATCTTTTAATAATGTTTATTATATTCAAGTATAAAATTAATATATGCTTCTTTATAGAATCATGTAAATATAAGCATAAAGAAGAAAATAGTAAACATTCGTATATAAATTCATCACTTACCATTACTATTATGCTGTATTTTCTACCCACAATTATATTTCTATTTATATATTCATACACACACATATATATGTATACACAAAATTGATGTGTATTGCATATAGAGTTGGAAGTTGACTTTTTTCACTATTTCATGAGCATTATAAATCTCAAAAATAAACTTTTAAAATAGGCATATGATAGAACATTATGGATCTTCAATCTAATCTTTACACTGTTTCTAATCTTTCACTGTTTCTATTGAAGTCCTGTAAATTATCAGAATTTTAGACTCCTACACAGTCCAAACAGTAAAAATATCCCTTCTAAATGTAAATGATTTGCAGCCTCTTCACATTTCCTTATTAGCACAATAATCAAACCTAAGTGAAAATAAAGAGGTCCTATGTTATGGGCCTGCACAGAATTTATTAACCTGTGAAACCACATGAGAACTTATTATAATTCAGAAGTGTACATTTTTCTAGTACAGTGAGTCCCAACATGGTATCTCTGGTCTCCTAGGGTTCCATGAAATAGTAATAACAGCCTTTGAGCTATTTTCAGTGTTTCAAAAAGCTGAATATAAATCATATATTTATCTACAGCAAAGCAAAGTGCCAAAATGGCAGAAATTGTACAACTTAGTATGGTAACACTGGCTGTCATATTCTAAAACAAAAATATGATTGGCAGATACATCATTTTAATTAATTGAAAAAGGAAAATAAATCTTTACTTTGCAAATTTACTCTTCGGTAGATAAAATCTTTTTAAAATATGGCAGACGGGCAGACATTTTTTAAATAAAAATGTGTCATGGCAGTAAAAATAACAAGTGAATCATCAAGTGTGACCACACAAGTGGTCACAAGTGTAATTTTAAATCATATCTCCCCCATATCTCACTGAATTTAACAATTTTAAACCATATCTCACTGAATTTAACAATCACTAATTATCAGATAGCCTTCCAAGGTGGCACAATGGTAAAGAATCTGCCCACCAACGCAGAAATGCAAAAGACACATTTTTAATACGTGGGTAAGGAAGATCCTCTGGAGGAGGAAATGGCAACCCACTCCACTATTCTTGCCTGGAAAATCCCATGGACAGAGGAGCCTGGCAGCCTACAGTCATCGGGGTCACAAAGAGTCAGAAATGACTGAGTGATTGAGCATGCACAATTATCAAATACATATTAATATCAGAAATGTACACATGAGACAAGTAGGATGGTAAAAATTGCCAGATATTTTAAATTATGAATCATATCTTGATTTCAGAGATGGTAAGACATATTGCCTAGAGATCAAGGATAACAATGTTAGTACTTCTCATGTTAGAACAATAATTAAAACTATACCATGGATCCTATAGTTAAACTCATGAGTTAAATATATCAAAGTAGTAAAACCCACAATTTCTGAGATTTAATTAATAGAAGAAATAAATTTGCATAGTGAATCTTTGGGGTTCTTTCTGTTGGTGTTGCCCTACATAGACATCATGTGAGCCCACTTCACACCACTACACAAGCAGGTTGGTTAAACTCCTGGTAGGGAATAAGACAAAACTCAGTGGCATGCAATTGGCTTTCATTTCTAGATACAATTTTTTAACCCATGCAATAATGATTTCAAACAAGTATGTTTTATATTTGTAACACTAGAGCTATTGAACAGATCAAGATGTGTATGGAAATATTTACATATGATTTTTTCCCATTTGATGAACCAGAAAACTGAAGTTCAGAGAGATAAGAGACTTACCTAAGATGGGCCAGCCATTTGATAAATGAGTCAAAAAAATATTGACCAGTTTCACCTTATCAATGTGTTTGTGGATATTTGTTACTTATTACTTGGGAAGCTTAGTTTTTTTTTTTTTTAATAACTTACTAGTGTATTCCCTTTAGCAAAACCAAGTTATTAAAGCAGGCATGCAGTCTTTCAACAACAACAACAACAGCAAGATGATGTTGTTTTGTTTTAATATACTTATTTGATATTGCCTTGTTTCTTATTGGGAAGAATTATTCTCTTGGAAAATGTATGCACAGCTGGAGATATACACAATAAATAAATTGCATGTATATTTGTTATTATATACATAAGTTATTTATAAATGCCTCACATTGTCTCTAAGTTTCAAGTGGACCTGGTAGATTTCAAGTGACTAAAAATAATGAATAGGTGAATTGAATAATAGGGAAAGATAATTTACATTGAATTCGGAAAAAAAATTATTTCAATACCTATTCCTCTTGCGTATGTTCTCCAATCAAGGGCTCACTAAAAATAATTTAACTTCATGAAACTGAATCTTATGTATATGTTTTTAATCTTAAATTTCTTCATATTTTTGAACTTTGAACCCCAAATTCATCTTTCAAAGACTTCAAGAAGACCAAAGTTACAAAAAATTAACTTGAGTATTTAGTCTTCCTTGTATCAGTATTATTTAGGGGGGGGTAATACCACTTTTGTCTTCAACTGACAATTTTAATGACAAAGAAACAATGGACTTTAACATTCATCCTGTGACATTCATTCTATGTCATAATAACCTTGCTGCTAAGTCGCATCAGTTGTGTCCGACTCTGTGTGACCCCATAGATGGCAGCCTACCAGGCTCCCCCGTCCCTGGGACTCTCCATGCAAGAACACTGGAGTAGGTTGCCATTTTCTTCTCCAGTGCATGAAAGTGAAAAGTGAAAGTGAAGTCGCTCAGACGTGCCCGACTCTTTGCGACCCCAAGGACTGCAGCCTACCAGGCTCCTCCACCCATGGGATTTTCTAGGCAAGAGTACTGAAGTAGGGTGTCATTGCCTTCTCCTATAACTTTGAGTATGACATAATTTATGTCTTATGATACTTTGATTCTTTATTTTATCAAATTGCTTTATTTTACATCTTAGTTAACCTTAAATGTTTACATCATTAAACTTCCAAGGATAAAAACTTTAGAATCATAAATTGAATAAATCCAACTGGTGAAGTTAAAATTCCAGTTTGTCTCACCTTTTGCATTAGATCCCTTAGTCTTCTTACAATCATAATTTAAAATTTTAAAAATGGTATCATCCAGTATAGTCATCTCATTTTACTTTTTTATGTAGAGTATTCTTGCCAAGAAAGTAATGATGGGATAGCTTCCTACTACCATGATTACGTGCCCGACTCTTTGCGACCCCAAGGACTGCAGCCTACCAGGCTCCTCCACCCATGGGATTTTCTAGGCAAGAGTACTGAAGTAGGGTGTCATTGCCTTCTCCTATAACTTTGAGTATGACATAATTTATGTCTTATGATACTTTGATTCTTTATTTTATCAAATTGCTTTATTTTACATCTTAGTTAACCTTAAATGTTTACATCATTAAACTTCCAAGGATAAAAACTTTAGAATCATAAATTGAATAAATCCAACTGGTGAAGTTAAAATTCCAGTTTGTCTCACCTTTTGCATTAGATCCCTTAGTCTTCTTACAATCATAATTTAAAATTTTAAAAATGGTATCATCCAGTATAGTCATCTCATTTTACTTTTTTATGTAGAGTATTCTTGCCAAGAAAGTAATGATGGGATAGCTTCCTACTACCATGATCTTTCTATATTGCAATGTCTCCTTCACCAAATATATCACATGGAATACAACGCAGGCAGTAAGTACACCAAACAAAGCTATGTCTTCATTATTTTATTCCAAATTCAAAGTTTAGTTACCAGTTATCTTGCATCGGGATTTTCAGAAATGCATATAGCATTCTGAATTTGCAATTCCTGTATCTAATATTATTTTGGAATAATTACTAATTTAGATAAACAAGATAAAGAAATATTGAGTGAAGCAGCAAAATTATTAAGAGAGAAAATAGAAAATTTTGGGCACTTTTGTATATAATACAGACTGTAAACAATTGA
>SJYC01026391.1:0-40846 GCA_006408675.1 Madoqua kirkii
TAATAAACATTAACTTCCTCTCACAAAAAGTTAAAGGGATTTTAAGCTATTAATATTTTCTAATGTATAATATATTGATATAATATGTATAATATATATAATATGTATAATATATACATTTATATGTAATAAATATATTCACCAATCTATAAAGTGCTAATATACAAGACACTTCATAGTTGCTAAGGAAAAGTAAGGTATATGCTTTTAATAAAAATATATAAAGTATGACATACTCAGATATGCATTCCACATTTTTCCTGGGGGCCACTGTTCATTTAACAAACAATACAATTATTAAAATAACTTGGAAGAATAACGAGCCTATTTGGACAGAGCAGTGGCCCCTCACAAAAGAGAAATTACAGGCGGCTAAGGAACTTATAGATACACAGCTAGAATTAAAATATGTTGAAGAATCTTTTTCTCCTTGGAACTCTCCTATTTTTGCCATTAAAAAAAAAAAAAAAAACTAACAAATGGCATCTCCTAACAGACCTTAGAAAAGTTAATGCATCTATGAAACCTATGGGTGCATTACAACCAAGACAAGATTGCTTTTTTAATATAACTTTATACCCTTTAGACCGAGAGAGATTTTCTCTTTCTCTCTCTCTTATCCTAATCATATTAGATCATAAATGGTACCGATGGACTGTACTGCCACAAGAGATGATGAATTCTCCCACCATGTGTCAGTACTATGTAGCCAAAGCCCTTGAGCCTATGAGAAAGCAATTTCCTAAATTTCTTGTTATTCACTATATGGATGATATATTGTTTTTGGCTCCATCCATCTTAAAAACTGAACACATGTTTGATATAGCTCAACTATGATTTAAAAACTCTAGATTAATCATTGCCCCTGAAAAAATTCAAACCTCTACACCTTACCATTACTCATTACTTACCATTACTTGGGGTTCATTGTTAATAGGCAACGCATTACTCCCCAACTAACTTAGATCCATGCTGATAAATTATTAACCTTAAATGATTTTCAAAAGCCCTTAGGTGATATTAATTGGATTAGACCTTCTTTAGGCATTGCTAATTATCAACTGAATAACCTATTTAATACTTTAAAAGGAGATCCTGATTTAAATAGCCCTGGTTCACTTTCTCAAAAGGCATGAGAACTCTGTTTGGTGCAAAATAAATTAGAAAAACAATTTCTTACTCACATCAAAATAGATTTACCTCTAGAATTGTTTATACTCCCCTCTCATTCTCCCACAGGATTTATTGCCCAGTAAGAACACCCAGTAGATGAATGTATACTCGTTTTAGGGAAATAAAATCACTTACACCTTACCTTGATTTAATTGCTCTAATTGATCCTCATAAAATTTTAATACCTATCAATAAATACATATTACAGGTATTCCTTATAATCCACAGACACAAGACATAGTCAAACACATCACATACTAAAGTTACAAATAAAAAAATTTAAAAAGGGAGAATACACAGGTAAACTACTGTCTTCCTTATCTAAAGCAGACTTTACTAGATTCTAACATATTTTCTAAACCTATAACTATTGTTAATACAGCTTTATTTGTTTTAAATTTAACCTCTTCTTAAGATTTGACCCAAGGGGGCCTCCAGCATTCAAAATGGAGGTGAAACAAGAACCCCAGGAAGAAGAAATTCCAATATGGGCTATATCTGCTCTAAAGAACTCCAGAAAGCACTGCCCTTGGCGGCATCACCCTGATGATCTCCTCACTTGGAGACAAATAAAAACCCTACTAATCAAGCTGAAAATTTGGTCTCTCAACAGGAATTGCCTCCGAGTCCTGAATACATTCTCCTGGCAATGCTCAGTCTTTTGGCCTGTACCTCCCCCTCCCTCGAGCTCGGACTAATACCCAACCCCCCTCTATTACAGGTGGTCGAATGGACAGAAAGAGGACCAATCATTTCAACTAATGACTCTGTACATATGCTTTCTCCCTAGTACATGAAAGGGCCCTCACCACTGGGCAGGAAAGAAAACTAATGAACATTTCTTTAGGCTGTGAAGTACTACCCTTGTGCATGGGCCTAGCAAAATTGTGCATAAATGTCAGCCGACAAATTTGGGCTGACAAATTTGGGCTTTCGTCCTGCCTCCAAAAGAAGACTTTCAGACATTGCTTGGATTATTTACTGCCCTTTCTTTGTCTGTAAACCATGTTTATACTACTGAAACTTTAAGGAAAGAGTTAGGGAAAGAACAAAGAACTTTATGCAAAGGGTTTACTTATAAAAACTTTACTTATACTCCCATTCCTTGGGACAAATGCAAACCAAATCAAGAAAATCAATGTTTGTGGCTAATCATACAGTTGTTGATTGGGGACCCCATGGTATGTGGTTATCTGACTTCTCAGATGATATTAACAACACTGTGTGTGATATGTAAGGTCACTGACACTCGATGGAACATTACTATGACAAAGGACTTCTTGAGTGACTTGACCATGGATTAGCCCCACCTCGTCCTAGGATTGTCCTCGATAAAGAGACTGGGCATGAACAATGGGCCATTTGGAAACTTGCTGCAAGCACCAGAGCACGGAAGAACTTGGAACTTGGACTGGACATTTCATAGGGACCAGTCGTGGTCATAGTAACTATTTCTCTTGCTATAATGAGTCATATTTTATACAGGCCTGTCTCCCACTTTCTTTTGTTATAGCCATAGTAAATTTACAATTTAATAAGACTTTTACATTCTGTAACTTGTATTAATTGCAAACTATATACTTGTATTAACTCCTCTATTTCTTTAAGCTATTCAGTTTTGTGTTATTCCTGTTCAGTTCAATCATAGTGCCTACAACTGTGAGCAAATTAAATTTCATTTACAAAATATATATGATCATGCCTCTCTGGATGTACAATTACTGTAAAAGAAAATCTTTAAAACTTTTTCTAAAAATCTGCCCTCTTCACCTAATTTGGAAATTTTAGCTGAACAAATTACCTGGGCTAGACCCACGAGGGTGGTTTCAAAATATTACCCACAGTATCAGGTCTGGAACTGTAGCTTTGGTGATTGTCTTGATAATTATATTTGTTGTTTACCATCGCCTTTCTATAAAGTTGGCTGAGTGAGTGAGTGAGTGAAGTCGCTCAGTCGTGTCCAACTCTTTGCAACCCCATGGACTGTAGCTTACCAGGCTTCTCTGTCCATAGCATTCTCCAGGCAAGAATACTGGAGTGGGTTACCATTTCCTTCTCCAGGGGATCTTTCCAACCCAGGGATCGAATCTGGGTCTCCTGCATTGGAGCCTCTGAGCCACCAGGGAATAAGGTTGGTTAATACTAACCAAACTCATTTTATCAAGACCTTTTTTTTTTTTTTTACAAATATAATAAAATAGGGGGAATTGTCAGGAAGCATTTAACAGGAGGCTTCCTGTGTGCTGTTTTGGATCTGTCAGGAATTCTCTGCTCCTTATTAATTCCTGAATACTCAGAAATTAAGAGGAGAGGCAAGCCTCTCCTGGGGGCTGAAGAATCCAGGCATTTCCTTCATTAGTTTCTCTATACAGTGATAAGTACCCTCTTCGTTCTTGTGAACCATACGGTAAAAGTGATTGTTTACAACTCTCTCTCTCTTTAATATGGATCACCTCTGTTTTGTAAGTCTGGAATTTAAATCCTTATTTTTGCTGAGAATAACTATCTTGTAAGACAGTATGTGTGCCACACCATGTTGATTAAAACACCTTTGCTCCATCAGAGCTCTGGTCCCCATGTCTTTCTTTCTCTCTCTCTCTCGCTTTTCAGGCTGATCGCTTGGATCTCTGAGTTCACTTTCCTGCCCGGGCTTCGAAGACCTTCTCAAAAAGGCACTCTGTGTCTTCACTCCATTGAGAGGGCGCCTGAGGCCTCCGTGAACAGAGCAAGTCCCATGTCAGGGGCTTTATTGGCTTTCTGCATAAACCAAGGAATATCAGCTTCTTTCTCTCCTTTACCTTCTTATCATCAACTCTGAACCACCAGGTTCCGGTCCATTAAAGGACCTCAACAAGGTGAGAGCAGCTGGGGGCTACACCCGTCGGATAGGCCCTCACCTGGTGAAGCGTTGGGGTTGTGTTTCATTTTGTTAGCATGGCTGTGGGCCCTGCCGACCAGGGCATTTTGGCCTTAGTGGGCAGGATCGACCCCAGCAGTTTACCTTGTAAGAGATTGTGCAGGTGCTGTGTGGAGGATGGGCAGGGCCCCCACAAGAAGGGAAACGCTGGCTGGAAGGAGTCACTGGGGCACATGGATTGAGCTATCGAGTCAGTCCTTGAAGCAGAAGGCTAAGCCCCTTAATGTCTCCCTTCTTCCAAAGAAAGGATACACTGGCTGGAGGAGTCTCTGGGGCATGAGGATCGAGCTAGAGAGTCAGTCCTTGAAGTAGAAAGGTTAAGCCCGTTAATGTCTCCCATCTTACAAAGCACAGAGCAGTGTGTCCAGTATTTTAATGATGGGTACCCAGTGCTTACATGTATGACATACACCCTCATAGCTACACATGTCTACTACATGCCTCTTACAAGTGCTGGGCACTGTTCTGGGTGCTGGACACTCAGTATGTAGTAGGAAATATGTAGCCCAGGATCTTTTTATTTCTGCAAAGAAAAATGAAAGACTCCATGTGGTTCAGTTTGAATAAGTTCACCACATGGACGGCCCTGGGTGCACGTAAATTGTGGTAAAATACATATAACATAAATTTAACATTTTGACCAGTTGTTTGAATGACTGGGTGGCTTCAGTGGAATCAGGCTAACAGATGGCCTTGGGGGTGCCATCCGCCTTTTGCCCAGAGGAACACTGCAAAGCTTGGTGGCCTTGTAGACCTTTTCCTTCACTCTCCCCAGTGGCTCTAGGTCACTGGTCTGTGTGTTGTTTAAGAATCCCTTTATCCACTTTGTTGTTAGGGTTATGTTTTGGAAAGTTTCTCAACATCCCTGGGTCTTGAGAAGGCAGGCATGGATTCCAGGTTCTTCCCTGCCACGTGCCTGCCTGGAGGCTGAAGGCCGGTCTGAGTTGTGGTGGTCTGTGTGGTCTTGGGGTCAGTGGACCCCTTCTTTTCTGGAGGGGCAGGGAGATCCTTTGTGTGAAGCCTGGAGAGACTTGACAGGGTCAGTCTTCATAGTCTCGCTCTCTTTTTAATTTACGTTTGCATTTAGTTTCTCATTTAACTGTTTTCTAAGAGTTTCCAAGTCATACAGAAGAAATACAGATACTTAGTGATCAACTTCTCAAACGAGAAGAAGAAATTGCAGAGCTAAAGGCGGAAAGAAGCAGCACCAGGGTCAGTAGGGGGATTCTCACGCGTTGACATTTGCCCTGCGGAGGTCACCACTGGCCTCCTTGTTGCTGTCTTTAAACTCTGACTTTCAAGTCATTTTTCACATCTTCCCACTGAGCAGACCAGGGTGGATCAGTTCGGGGTTCTCATACCTTGCTTCAAATGTATGATGAGAGCTAATGTAATTTTAGTAATTTGAAGGGGGAGTTCTCTTAACTTAGATTTTTGTCCATGCTACACTTTGTGTGGGATCTTAGTTCCTCGACCAGGGATTAAAACCCGTGACCCCTGCAGAAGTGTGGAGTCTTAACTACTGGGTCCCTGGGAAAGTCCACTCTAACTTTCGACCAAACTGGCGGGATTCCGATGTGCCTTAGCATGTTTCCGGCTATAGCGTGAGGCTGAGAGGAGTTATTGGGCCTGAAGTCAAGCATGAGGTTGAAGGTGCTTCTTTGGCCCTGCCCTGCAACTGCTGCTGGAACACCTGGAGTGCCTAGTTTCCCGGGTACATGCCATCCCTCCGGATGACGGCGGGAAAGCGGCAAGTGCAGTCCCCAGCCGGCATGACCAGCGAGGTGGAGGTGCTCAGGGCCCTGAAATTGCTGTCTGAGCACCACAAGGCCCTGGATGAGAAGATTCCAGCCCCCTAGCCATCTGGGCTTTGTACACTTAGTACCTTGTTTTGACCTCATCGATTGCCTGGAAGTGCTGTGTTCCCTCCCTCTCAAAACAAGGCTGTCTAAGGCTTCCTTTCCCCCTTGGAGACCGTCCGATGACTCTCTAAGCCACGAAGACCTGGCTAAGATAATCACACTCAGGAAGTCCTGGAGAAGCAGTCGCAGGAGCAGAGCCAGATGAAGGAGCACCTGGCAGCTCTCTGCCCACGTGACAGAGCTGGAGGAGGACCTGGACATGGCCAGGAAGGACCTCCTCAAGTCCAAGGACATGAACACAAAACTGCAGCGGGATGTCTCAGAAGTGAGTGACGGTGGCCGTGTCTGTTGTCCTGAGGTGGACTGTGGGTCCCTTCTTCTCCCGGGAATCTCAGCCTTGGGATGGCTGCGTAAGTAAGAGCAGAACCCTGGAGAGAACACAGCTGGCTGACTCCCTGCCTCTGCGTCGAGGTCTCTGGGGTAGAAGAGGTCTGGTCCAGGCAGTCTGTTGGCAGTGGACCAACATGAGGGTAGCCCTGGCGCTGTGCTGCACCCTGGGTGTGGACTCCTCATTTCTACAAGTTCTAGGCGGCCCAGGGTGCTCCTTTTGTAAAAATTCATTCATCCGTCCATTCATTTATTGGTGTATAGTTGCTTTTCACTGCTGTGTCAATTTCTGCTGTACAGCAAAGTGAATCAGTCGTCTGTCTATCTGTCTCCCTCTCTATTAGATTTCCTGCCCATTTACTTCACCACACAGCACTGAGCAGACTTCCCTGTGCTGTACACTAGGTCCTTACTTGTTGGCTTCATGTGTAGTATCAGTGCTGTATATATGTCAACCTCAGTCTC
Source organism: Madoqua kirkii (assembly GCA_006408675.1). Lineage (NCBI taxonomy): Eukaryota > Metazoa > Chordata > Mammalia > Artiodactyla > Bovidae > Madoqua > Madoqua kirkii. The sequence goes on from SJYC01026391.1 coordinate 6,805, forward strand.
CCAGTTCATCCCTGCCTCCACCTGCCTGTCTAATGTGTTCCTGATGATGTTGAAATGTCCTTCTGATTCACTCAGGCAAGTCTGGTGACATCTCTGGAGCCCGTTCTCTCGGAGATATGGGAGCATGCTGTGTGGGCTCTGCTGAGGCAGCTTGCCTGGCCATCTTATCTAGTTTTCTGAGGTTCCACTCCTTGAAGCAATATGTGACAGTGATACTGGCGGTCAGACAAGTCGAGTGGCATTTGCTCACCCTCACATCCTCAGGCCTGAGCTATGTGACTATGTGGAATCATAATGTTTCTGGTGGTTGTGTCTGTGGGGGTCATGATATATGAGAAACATCCCGGGGATGTGTGGCACTGCTGTGGGCATCATCCCCATTGCCAGCCAGACAGTCAGCCAGCCACCTCGTTCTTCTGGCGGGAAAGGTGTTGCCCTGTGCTGTCTGTGGGCACTGGCTAGGCATGGAGAGTTGGGGCGGGCCTGTGCTGGCGTGGCAGTTGAGAGCATCACCCAGAGCTCAGTGAACAGCTGAGAGGCTGTCCATTGGTCAGTGGCTGGCAGTGTGGGATGCTCACAGACCCTCCCAGAGCAGGGTCACTAACAGCCACCAAGGGGTCCCTTCTGTCTGTGATCTTCCTCTCCAGACTTGGTTTCTCCTCTCCCCCAGCATCTCTGCTGTCCATCCCTGCTGGCCTTGTAGTCCGACCGTTTCTCTTCCGGAAGCTCTGCCACTGAGGAGGCTAAACAGTTTGAAATTCCTCCGAGCTTAGGAAGGTAGAACGTGTGCCTTGCACGTCCTGCACTTGCTGCTGCCTGCTGCCTGCACTGGCTCGCCACAGGCAGTCCGAGGAGGGGGGTGCAATGGCCACCGGTGCAGGGCCTGGGGCAGGAGGAGCACGTCTCCTCTCACTAACCAGCACCCTCTGTCAGCCATGTGTCACACACGAAGCCAAGCAGGCTACGTGAGCAGGTATGCGGGCGTGCTCCCCGCGAACCTGGCGCCCGTGGTCCGCACAGAACATGGCCCGCTTGCCGCCCCTACAATCACAGCCCGCGTGCCCTTAGGACAGGGTCGTTGCAAGCAGAGCTGATGCTGCTCTTGGCCGACAGGTGGAAGAGAGACAGGGCAGCATCGAGGAGAGGCTGCGCCAGATGGAGGCCCAACTGGAGAAGAACAAGGAGCTTCAGCGGGTGGCTGTGCTGACTGGAAGGCGGTGTCTGGGCGGGAGACAACGGCTTGGGCGGGAGACACGGCTTGGGCGGGGGCCAGCACTGCCTTTCTCTGCGGCTCCCTTCTCTGCCACGGAATGTGTGCGTGTGTGGCCCCATCTGCTGATCCGGGCACCCACCTCCTCGGGAGCAGGGCCAGAGGTAGTCATCCATAGGTGGTGGGCAGGAGCCAGGGTGTCCCCACGTTCAAAGAGGCTGCTTATTGCTCTGGCCAGCCAGTCTGTGGAGCTGCTTGGGATACAGGTGGACCTCACGACTGCTCCTCAGACAAACCTGAGGGTGCCAGCCCAGGGCCCATGAAGCTGAAGGCATGGTGCCCAGGTGTGGAGCCTGCTTGCCTCAGACGTGGCGTTGGAGTCCCACATGCCAACTGCTGCTCCAGACATGGTGTGTGTGTGTAGGATGGCTGCTCCTAGGCAGGAGGAGAACCGTAGTTGCGCTGCGACAGAAGGTGCATCAGGAAGGGGTGATGGTGGAGGCTCACATCACTGAGTCCTGAGAGAGGTTTCCCGGAAAGGATGGCCACACAGCGATACAGACCATCCAGGAAATGGAGTGGGGATCCCAGGTCCAGTCTCACGTGTCAGTACTGTCCCCACCATGCCTGCGTTCTTGGGCCTGGACTGCAGAGCCTCACAGGCAGGCTCCCCAGGGGCAGTGGTCTGACTCCCATCATGATACTGGTGGTGAGGCGTCCTCCCTGCTTAGGCAGAGAGCTCAGTGTCTCCCGACCAGGGGTGCACTTCCTCACTTTCAGAATTGCTGCTCAGAGGCTGAGATCGGGATGCTGTTTATGACTAAGCCAATTCAAAGTCAACTTTTTTTTTTTGCTTTAAAAATCTTTGAATGCCTATGCCTTATTGTGGAAGCTGTGACAGGTTTTTTTTTCCTCGGGCTCAAAAATCACTGCAGTCGGTGACTGCAGCCATGAGATTAAAAAATGCTTGCTCCTTGGAAAGCTATGACAAACATAGACAGCATATTGAAAAGTAGAGACATCACTTTGCTGACCAAGGTCCATATAGTCAAAGCTATGGTTTTCCCGGTAGCCATGGATGGGTGTAAGAATTGGACCATAAAGAAGGCTGAGCACTGAAGAATTGATGCTTTCTAATTGTGTTGCTGGAGAAGACTCTGTTTTAATAGAAAATAAACTGTTTTTAAATGTATTATGATGGAAAATTTCAAACATGCACAAAAGTGGATGGAGTAGTAATAACAAATACCCATGACCCATCATGGTCCTAAAACAGCTTTTTAAACCTTGAAATTGATGCTCATTTTATAAAATACAGCCTTACAAATTTTGTTATTACATTTAAAAATTGCTTGAGGTAATTATTTCCAGTTTTTTTATATGAATTTTCATATTGGAAAAGACCCTGATGCTGGGAAAGATCGAAGGCAGAAAGAGAGTGGATGACAAAGGATGAGATGGTTGGATGGCATCACCAACTCAATGGACATGGGTTTGAGCAGATGCTTAGCAAAAGTCGAGTTACATTTTCCTTATGGCTAATCCACTGCTGTAACATGTATAGCATTTCTGGTTTTGAACACTGAATGTGTTTGCATTATAGATGAATTTAGAGTCTGTGGCTGTTGTGTGTGGTTCAGAATTCTGAGGAGTCCTTTCTGGGTTCACCCGAAAGCTGAGACAAAGTGTGAGCCTTTCACATGGACTGTGCTGTGCGTCAGAAAGATAATACGAGCCACATACACAATCAAAAATTTCCTAAAAACCAGCAGGCTACTTGATGTCCTTCTTTCACCGCGAGTCTTGAAATTTTCTGTGTGAGTTCCACATCGAGCTTTGCACCAGCCTGTCTCACTTTCTCAGGGGCTGCACGACGCGAGTGACTGCCGTGGCTGACAGCACAGAGCTGCCAGGTTGAGTCGAGTGACTCGGAAGCTTGGCCCGTTTGACTCGTTTTACCCTGTGAGGAAGTGAAGTGGGCTGTAGAGGAATGAATGTGAGGAATGCCCAGGAATGCAGGTGAGCTCCATGGAGACAGTTTAAAGCAATGAGAGGAGTGAGGGCAATAGAGTGAGTCATGTCCCCCTGACCCAAACCCCCGCCCCAAGTCCAGCTTCTCTTTACAGACTTCGTCGTTGTTAATGGCTTGCCATGTTTCCTCCAGAGAAACCTTTTCTACACCTGAGATGGAACTTCCTCTTCATTTTGGTTTACAAGGGTTAATATTGTTCTGAGTGTTTATATTTACTACGGGACTCTTAGAGAACATTTTCTCAGAATTAAAATGGTCGGAGTTGATACTAACGTAACCTGTTCTGCACATTCTGGTGCAAGTCATTTTACATCCAGAAAGCAAGTGGTGCAGGCTGTGTTCTTTGCTCTTTTCGTAGGACCAGCTGATTCTAAACCTGGAAACGCTGAGAGCCAAACTAGACCAGATGAGACTGAGAGGGGCTCCCCTCCACCACAGGTAGGCCGCTCCCCTCGGCAGCTCCCCTCAGCATTGTCGAGTGGGACAAGGGCCTGTCTGGTGTGTGGACAGCATGACTGGGTGTCGCTCATGGTCGCAATTCAAGGAGCCTGTAGCTTCGTAGCCAGCAAGAGGGAAGAGACAAGCATCGTTCCTTAGGGTCAAACTTGGTTCCATGGAGTGGTGGTCACAGGATTGACAACACTCAAAACCACAAGTGGAGGTTTGGAAGTGGGGGGGGCGACCAGTTGATATTTGGATGTATTCATTTGAGGGGCCTGACAGACTGTGACACTGATGTTTCTGAAGAGTCACAGAAGGTTAATGACCTGTAGTCTTTTTTACATAAATGGAGACTGAAACATGACGGCGTTGACTGCGGTGGGAGGAATCACCTGGCTTGTGAATGAGGCAAGCAGATTACTGAGCATCCTGATTTTTTCTTACTCGTTGTTATAGGGGCGGTAATTCTTATTAAGTACTGAAATGTTTCTTTGGCTTCTTCACGGAAAATGGTCACAAGTGAGAGATAAACTTTAGCAAAGGTTATTAAGTGCTTAACTGGTGACATTCATTCATCTGTAATAAACTGACTACTGCTTGAATCCTGAGTTAGGAGACGGTTTGGAGCCCATACATATATTTCTGTGTTTGTGTGCTTAGGGGATCCTTGCAGTCCAGGGCCCCCACCCAGCCTTCTTCTAGAGAAAAGGAGATGTCATTTGAGGCAAAGGCAGAGCCAGAAACTGGCCCTGTGTCCAAAACCACGGCGAGTGGAGTTCAAGGAGAGCACGTTCCCTGCAGAACAGGAGGGGACATGGCTGGACTTGGCATGACAGAGCTCCTCCAGGGTGAGGGGCTGGTGCTATCAGAGGTGGGGAACCCCTGCTCCCGGGGTGGACGAGTTGAGTGTGAGGAGGACTGTGTAGACACTAGAGGAAGAGGAGGTGGACATGGCCTCTTGCTCTTGGGGGTTTTCGGTAACGAGGAAGGCCCTGGTGCCAGGACTCGAGGCCTGGCGCCATTGGGGGATTCAGATGGAGAAGCCTGGGGGCTGGTCACCAGTCCTCTGTGTGTCAGTGAGAGTGACAGACGAGAAGAGGAAGCAGATGCGGGGCGGGAGGGGCCGCTGTGCTCTAAGACAGTGGGCTGCAGCGGCTGGTGCGAGGGAGGGCTGTCTCTAGGAGGTAGCTCTCGAGGGGTCACGGCAGACTTAGCAGCACAGGTGGGGCCTTGGAGTGGGGCTTGCGGGCAGTGTGGGTTGGGTGGGGGGCACTGTGCTGGCTCAGGAGGGAAGGAGTGGGGACTGCAAACCTGGCTCACAGGCAGGGCAGGCACGGAGTATTTGGCCGGACCTCCCAGAGGAATTGGTCACCTTGTCTCTGACACCTTCTCCTGGAGGAAAGAGTTTCAGATGAGGAGACCGAGAGAGATGGAGCCTGCACCCCGCGAGGGGACTGGGAGGTGATGGTTGGGGGTCGACCCAACCCAGAGGCCTCTGTGGCCCTCAGGGGACCCACGAGGGTCCACAGTCCATGGCACGACTGTGTCATACCCCCCACCCAGTTCCCACGTATGCTCTGACCCCAGGCCTTGGGTGGAAGTGGAGCAGAGAAGGGAGCAGTTCTGTCAGGAGGGAGGGGATATGGGAGGGAAGACCGGCGTGGCTCCAGGAGATTCCAGACTTCCGTCTCCTGTGCAGCACAGTTTTCCTCACAAAACCGTTGAGCATGGCAGCGTGTGACCCAAGCAGGCTGAGATGGTGGTTGCCCCTAGCCTCTCTGCAGATGGATGGTGTCCTGTCCTCAGAGGAGGGCCCTGTCTCCTAGGTTTAGGGACTCCTGCACGTGAAGGCGACATCCTCTTCCCAGAGCCAAGACTGAGCAAAGCCCGGGCGGTCCTGCAGTGCAGGCGCTCACAGTCAGGGCGGGGCCGCCCTGCCTCTCAGCAGGCCCCTGCTGAGTGAGCTCCTGGCACCTGCAGGCCCAGGCCTTAGTGCTCAGGACCTGAGCATCTGTGCTGGGCCTTGTTCAGCCCAGAGTCTGGTGACAAGCTCATCTCTGCTTTAATAGGAAACACCAATGCGGCTCAGCTCCGAGCTGTGGGTCCGAGGCCTTTCTGCTGTGGGTTGTCTGAGGTGACTTTAGAAGCACTGAGAGCGTGCAGACAGTGTTCCAGGCAGATGGGTGATTGTGATCTACGGAGTTCACGCGGGAGAGGGAGGTCAGAGCAGGCGTGGGCCGGAGGGGAGGTGGGGTGCCAAGGAGAAAGCAGAGCAGGTGCAGGCCCCGCCCTGGGACCTAAGGGTGGGCTCTGGGGGGACCCTGGACGCCCCAACCCCAGGCAGCCGATTCTGTCCTACTCAGCTCCACACCCTCGATGCAGCGCTGCCTTCCCCACATATGGGAGTTTTCCAGCTGGTGGGGCTGAGCCCTCAGTGTTTGTGGGGCAGCGGGCAACCTGTTGCTGTTGGAGCCAGGAGGGCAGTGCCCTCCCGGGGGCCCTTTGCCAATCTTCCAAATGGACAGGCTCTGGCTTGCCTGACAGAGTGAGCTCTCTTTTCTTCTAACAGCACTCTTCTTTCCCGTGTGTTTCAGCTGACTCCACTTGGGCAGCGCCCCGGACCTCAGGTTCCCTGTGGCAGACAGGCCGGCAGACTCATCAGATAACGGGGCGGTGCTGCAGCACCCCCAGAAAGGCCGGATGGCAGCGCTGCGTGATGAGCCGTCCAAGGCAAGGACCCCACCGCCCCTTTCCCGTCCCTGGTGGGCACCTTGTGAGGCACCTGTCCCCTCACACTGTGCTCTTGAGGTGAGTTTGAAACAAAGCATTGATAGATCGCTTTACGTCTTCCCATTTTCCTTTTTCTGGCTGAGTTTACTTTTAAGGCATGGGTTTTTTTTCTTAAAATAACCAATTTTGATAACTGTGGCCTACTGTGAGGCCCAGCATGGCACTAATTAGCACAGTTTTGAAATCGTCCTGCGAGTAAATGGATACACATAGCCATCAGCTTATAGTGAGAAAATTCTCATTGGAAGTTTAAGCACCTTTATATTTTCACCTCATTCATGGCATGTATTTTTTCATACATGTTTGTGTTTTGAGCTTCCATATTCTTGAGCAGTTAGTTTGGGCCAGACATGGTCAGAAGTAGGACTCCAGCAGTGAATTAAAAACTATATGCACTCTTTATCCACTGCTACATAACAGATCACAATAAAAGTTAGTGACTTCCCAGTGAGCAGCTCACAGTCCACAGTTCCTGTGCATTGCATCAGGCAGGCCTGGTTCAGGGCCTCCTCAGGGCACAGACACGGGAAGGACCCCAGGGCTGGATGGCAGGCTTTCAGACTCACCCGGCTGCTGGGGACAGGCCCAGGTCCCTGCTGTGTGGACCTCTTCATGGCCTGGCTTTCCTTGGAACACCCTCTGAGAGCGAGAGCGCGGGGTGTAGCCCGGGGCTTTTTGCGCCCGGGTCTCGAGGCCACACACCTTCACTTCTGTTTGCAAGAGTGAGCTGCGAAGTCCTGCCTTGCTCAGGGCTGTGCAGGAGTTGCCCCTTCTGCCCCTTGAAGGGAGGAGGATGGAAGAATTTGTGGACTCCTTTTTAAACCTGTGCAACCTGTTGGACAGTAATGAGCAGGAAAGGGAGACCAGAATGCCCGAGTTGTCCGAGGAGGAGGAGGAGGGCACGATCGTGTGTGAACTGGATGGCTAGCGATCGTTTGTGAACAGAGTGGACCAGCCAGGAGGGTGACCTTGAACCAGAGACCTGGAGGCAGGAAGAGAAGTAGCCACTCGGAGATAGGAAAAGGGTCGGGTCAACCAGCGGGGACACGGGAGAGAGCGGGCTGCATCAGGGAGGAGCCCGGGCTCAGGCTGGAGCCTGTTTCCTGAGTGCCCTGCGGGACGGGGCACACTGCCTGCTGGCACAGAGCTGGAAACTGGCAGTGAGGGGGACCATAGAGGCCACTCCCAGGGAGCTTTCAGAGACCCGCAGTGGGCGCTGCAGGGAGCCCTGGAGGAGGAGTCTGCTGGTTCCCCCTTGTGTGACTGGAAGGCGAGAGAAGGGAGAGGACATGCTGACCGGGCTGATGAGGGTGAACCCATAGGCAGCTGGTTTGCTGGAGGGGAGCAGAAATGATGGCGGGTGGTCCTGGAGCCAGCGAAGTGGGTAGCCCAGCCCTGGGGCGGGGTCGTGACGAAGACAGGGGACGAGGGTACTGGCCATGGGGGACAGGGAGCCAGCAAGCCAGCATCTCAAGGCTGCCCCTCGGTTGCTTTGAGGTCATGTCTGAGAAAAGAAGGCAGGACCTGGGTTGAAAGTGTGGCAGAGGGGAGGTTTGCAGAGAGAAGGGTGTGAGGTGTGAGAGCGGGAGGGTGGCGCAGGGCCCCGTAGGCACTCTCCTGTGTGTCTCTGATGACAGAGCCGCCCTTGCGGTGCGAGGGGCCGTCCTCCAGTACAGCCCGAGGGCCTGTGCCCCGACAGGAGAGCCGCGGGGGGGGCGGGGGCGGGGGCGGTGCTGGCCGTCCCGTCCCCTGCTGCCCCTGCTCGCTCCTGTCTGTGGGTGTTCAGACCAGCCTGGGAAATGGAGGGCTGGGAGCCTGCAAGGATGGCACTTGTCAGAGAACTAGAACCAGTGATGACCACTGATAGGAACCCAGCAGCTGCCGAGCTGAAGGGTTCTTTTTTTCTTATTTTCCTCCAGCCTGGCTGATGGAGGCATGGATGTATTTTTGTAATTTTCAGTTTCTATCTCTGACTCCATCAGCCCACCCTTGTGAATAACCTCATAGGATTGCCTGCCGTCCACGCTGAGACCTGAGTGTCACCAGGTCATCTAGGAACTGGATTCTCCCCCAGCCCATTTCTTAGTCCTGCTCACTGAAGAGATAGCAGTGTTCGTGAGCATGGCCCATTTATCCAGTCAGGGCTTCCATGTAAAATCGTGTTCAGTTCCTGATAGACTTGAGCTGCCCTGAATGTCACTGATGAGATGTGGTTCTCTCGTGCCCAGGTGCAGACCCTGAAGGAACAGGATTGGGAGCATGCGCAGCAAGCCAGCGTGCTGGCCGACGTGGCCCAGGCATCCGAGAGTGATGAGGGCATGTCTGACAGGGTCACCGTCTTCAGCTCAGCCACTCAGCTGTCGCCCAGCAGGCAGGCCGATGCCAAGACTCTGACTGTGATGCTGCAGGAGCAGCTGGATGCCATCAACAAAGAGATCCGGTGGGTGATTCCCAACTCAGCTCCCTGGAAACTCAGTTTTTCTGAGGAGCTGCTTTCCCCTAGGGAAGTCTGAGTGTTCCATAGTAAAAACCTGACCTCAGGTCTGCTTCAAGAATTTTCAGTTTTGAGATTGCCCTTGATTATAGAGCTCAGTCAGCCAGGGCGTTCTGTCCACAGTGTGGTGGCAGCACTCTGTGGGGGTGGTGTTGTGGAGTGTCCCCCCTCAGCTCTGAGCCCCAAGGTGGGTGAGGTGCCGAGGCGGTGTCCCCTGTGGCCAGTACACCCTCCTGTGTCCCTCGCAGCCCCCCATATTCTGGTGAAAAGCCACCTGGTGAAAGCTGGGGTTGGCAAATTCCCACTCAGATCTGCATTTTCCTTTTTAAATACAGTGTGAAGATTTGTGGCAGCACTCTGTGGGGGTGGTGTTGTGGAGTGTCCCCCCTCAGCTCTGAGCCCCAAGGTGGGTGAGGTGCCGAGGCGGTGTCCCCTGTGGCCAGTACACCCTCCTGTGTCCCTCGCAGCCCCCCATATTCTGGTGAAAAGCCACCTGGTGAAAGCTGGGGTTGGCAAATTCCCACTCAGATCTGCATTTTCCTTTTTAAATACAGTGTGAAGATTGGCTTGTTGTAAGACAGTGGTCCAAGGACATGTGTTTGAGTTTTTCTCATCTCATCAGTGTATTTAAGATGTTTTCTTTAGACACCGTCTTGGCAGTTATAACAATTTACAAAACGAGTTAGAATCCAAAGGCCCGCCTTGTGGTGAGCAGGGGGCCTTGGGTCTGGGTGCAGCCGGGTGGCTGGGGGCCCCGAGGCCTGCCTGGTGCCACACCCACACAGCTGTGCCCATGTCCCAAGTCCTTGTTCAGAGTGGTCGTAGGTCGGTGACCCTGGACAGGACCAGGCAGAGCTGCTGCTCAGACTGTTCTCGTCACGTCAGCCCAGGCCGAGGTGCCCATTCCTGTCGGCTGAGTGCAGGGGGGCGGGGGAAAGACAGGGGGTGAACGGGACAACCAGCAAACGCAGGTGGTGCCGCCTGCCCATTTGACGGCGAGACAGACAGTTTTGTGGGCCGTTATTGAGCACAGACGAGCTCAGAAATGTGGTCTTTCCACGTCCCTGCAAGGAGTGTGGAATGGTTATATATTATTTTTATTTTTACAGCAAGTTGTTAGGTAAAAGTGACTTTTCCTTATGCAACAAGTTGACTTGATGTAAATGGTACATTCTGTCCATCAACTTGTTATCAACAGTGAAAAACTTTCAAGATGTAGAAGTAGAAGTGAAGCTGGAGAGTTTACTTCCTGTAAGAATCTTGTATTTTAATTTGAAAATCATTGTATTTGCATAATCATGTATTTAAACTGCTATATAAAATCACCAACAACACATTAGGGGAGAAGAGCAGAAACCATGAATTCTAGGTTAATGCAGCACATTGACATAATCCAGAAAGTCACACAAAGCTGGTGCAGAACTTCATCAAGTGGTGTGCTTGTACATATACAACCTTAAAAAAAAAAAAAATACAAGGTCAACTAAGCACTTCATCTGGTCTGGAGACTTGTGGAAAAGACTTGAGGCATTGAGAGCAGGGAAGGTAAAGGTTGTCAACCTCAGGTATCTCCTCACAGGAATTGAGTCACCACCAGGGCCCCTTCAGAATGTTAGAGGAAAGAAGTGAAATCAAGCATGAATGATCAGGGGCCAGTTTGTAAGACTCAATGCTAAGTTATTCTAAGTTTGAGAATATTCAAAAGAGAAAAAGTCGAACCTTTTTGCTGAGATGTTAGTTGAGCAACTGTTTCTGGAATTTGCTAATCATGACACAGAATGCCAGCCCAAATTTGTTGTCCAGACACGTTCCTCTGCTGACAAAGGCAAGTGATGGGTTTTATTATATTTTAGGTTGATGGAAGAAAAGGAGAACACGGAGCAGCGGGCAGAGGAGACTGAGAGCAGGGAGGGCAGGGGGAGCTTAGGCAGCCTCTTTCGTTTTAAATCAGTGAGCTCCCTCAACCTGCATTGCACCTCCTCGCATGCCAGGTCCTGCCTGACCCACAGAGGACACTCCAAGCCCAGAAGGAGGCAGCACAGCCCCGGCCAGGAGGGAGACCAGCTGGGCATCATGACTGTGGTATGTGTCTGCCTCCTCCCTGCAGCATCCTTCCCCCAGGACACTGGTTTTCTTGTCTTTGTTTGTTTTTTGGTTTTTTTCTTCTTACCCAGAAGAAAATCAGGTACATTTGCTACGCTCAGAGGTCTAAAATTTTTTAAACTGCCTAGTCTTTACTCATTCCACAATGGCACAGCGACAAATTAGTCTTGATACTTGGAACACTACTTAGCACGTCACCATGAACTCAGCCAGAGCCTGCCTCTGTAACGTTGGGCCTGGCCTGTGCTGGACACAGCAGCTGCAGGGAAGTTTCTGTTCTCAGGGAGCAGACAGCTTCGTGAAAGTAACCATAGGCAGCTCTCATGGCGTGGGAAAGCCATACAGCACATTTTTCCATTGGGGCTGCCTGGCTGCAGGGTACAGGGCATGCGATGGGAACAAAACCAAGAATCTACACTGGTCTACTTGCTGATGGACCTGGCCACATGCTCAGGCCAGCTCTGCATGTGAAACCAGGTTAAAAGCCTGGTGCCCCAGGGCCCCAGGGAAGACGTCGGGCTGCCTCACTTTTCTGAGTCTAAAACTGGGATGACGACCTAGGGCTTTTGGTGACAGAGTGTGCAGCTCTAAAGCACATGTTCCAGCTTTCTTGCGTGTTTAGCATAGGTTTTGTGAGTGCATTGCTATTTACCCCATGAAATCATGTGTACAACACTCTGCTTTGTAACTGGACTTGTATTATATCTTTTCTCTGTTACCACCCATTTCATATCAGCTGCATTGTTAGTCAGCTTATAATTAAATTAACCGTGAATCCTTTTAGCGTCTTATGAAGTGGTAATTAGTCCATTTTGTGGTCCTTTGACACACTGTTTTTATAATTTGCATCATTGGCTAATTAGTTGCTATTTAAAATTCTTTGAGGTTTTCTCTGTGGTTTCATGCTTGATTTCTTTCCAAATATTTGTAAAAGAACAGTTCTGTATGTTTTCCTTGCTGTTGGAGTGCTCTGGCGGTGTGTCTGCTTTCATCATTGGTTTTGATTTCCTGTCTCATCCTGTTGTCTGCTTAGTCTCATGAATCCAGACCCCTCCGCTGCCCCCGAGGCTATACTTTACCCATCCATCTCCCCTCCCCCATACCCCCACTTGCTCTGGTCATAGTGAATTTGCCTAGTCTAAGAACTTCATAAAAGCTAAATCAAACAATATTGGTCCTTTTGTGTCTGGTTTATTTCACATAGCACAATGCCTTTCAAGTTCATTCATGTGAGTGGCTTGACACAGAACTGCCTTTCATTTTAAGGCTAATACTACTCCATTGTTTGGCTAGACCCCATTTTGTTTATCCATTTCTCACCAAATGGACGTTTGGGTGTTTACAGTTTTGACAATTATGAATAATGCCACTGTGAACATTAGTGTACACATTTTTGTATGACAATGTTTCCAGTTCTCTTGGGCGAAAGAGACTCTCAATGAGACTGTAGAGGAATTTGATGAGTAATACACATCAGCCAGAGATGGATAGAGTAAGTCCCCTCATACAAACATTTGAGTTTCGAACTTTCAGTGATGCAAATTGTGTGTTCGCGTGTCCAATCAAATTAGTTCATGTGTCTGGTGTGCATGGTCAGGTGTGTCCATCCTCTGCAGGTGGCTGTGCTTTTGTGTACTTTACAGTACAGTAGAGCAGTTTTTTAAATTTCAAGCCCAGGAGGTCTGGAATCAAGCTTAACAACAGCGGGGTGTAGCCAGTTGTGTTAGTTGGGTACCGAGGCTGACTGTGTTGGATTTACGATCAAGTTGGACCTATGAACTCACTTTTAGAACAGAACTCATTCATACAGAGTGGACTTACTGTGCTTTGATCATGGACAATGGTCATTGAGACTTTGTTTCCTTTGAGGAAGTGTGAAAGTAACTTAGATATGGATATATAGATTTATATACATTTCTTTGTTAATGTTCTTTTTCATTATGGTTTCTTCCAGGATACTAGATATAGTTCCCTGTGCTATACAGTAGGAGCTTGTTGCTTAGCCATTCTAAATGTAATAGCTTGCATCTAACAACCCCAAACTCCCAATCCGTCCTGCTCCCTCCTCTCTTCCCGCTTGGCAACCACAAGTTTGATCTCTACATCTGTGAGTCTGTTTCTGTTTTGAGGGTAGGTTCATTGGTGCCACAGTTTAGATTCCACATAAAAGTAATATTCATATGATGTTTGTCTTTCTCTTTCTGACTTAGAATCAAGTATACTTTAAATAGTTACCCATTTTCCAAGCAGAGCTCTTCTTTCTTCAAATACTTACAATTAAAAGAAAAAAAAGATGGAATGCTCTCATACTTTGTGGTTCAAAATACCCATTAAAAAGACATCATTAGGACTTCGCTGATGGCCCAGTGGTTAAGTATCTGCCTGCCAGTGCAAGGGACATGGGCTCAATCCTTGATTCCAAAAGATTCCACACGCCTAGGCGCAACTAAGCACAAGTGCTATAAGTACTGAAGCCTGCCTGCCCTGGAGCCCCTGCTCCCCAACAAGAGAAGCCACTGTAATGAGAAGCCTGCTCACTGCAGCCAGAGAGGGGCCCCTGCTTGCCAAAACCAAAGCAAGCCCGGGCACAGCAATGAAAATCCAGCAAAGTCAAAAATAAACAAATTTTAAAAAGACATCATTAAAGGACCAATCACTAAATATTGCCAGTCTTTTCCATCTTATCAACTGAGTATAAAGAGACAAATTTTGTACCTGAAAGGGTACCTTTATTTATAACTTGGGCAAACTTTCCTTTTTCTCAGTTTCTCCATGTGAGACAATTCATCTTAGAGGATAAATAATTTTTTAAAGGCAAGAAATAAGAAAAGAATGGAACTATAAAGTGAAATCATTTTTGGAATATGAAAGGCTATGATAAAACTGACAAAGATAGGAAAACGGACAGTTCAATTCAGTGACTCTGCCACCCCATGAATCGCAGCACGCCAGGCCTCCCTGTTCATCACCGTTTCCTGGAGTTCACTCAGACCCACATCCATCGAGTCCGTGATGCCATCCAGCCATCTCATCCTCGGTCGTCCCCTTCTCCTCCTGCCCCCAATCCCTCCCAGCATCAGAGTCTTTTCCAATGAGTAGACACTTCGCATGAGGTGGCCAAAGTACTGGAGTTTCAGCTTTAGCATCAGTTCTTCCAAGGAAATTCCAGGGTTGATCTCCTTCAGAATGGACTAGTTGGATCTCCTTGCAGTCCAAGGGACTCTCAAGAGTCTTCTCCAACAGCACAGTTCAAAAGCATCAATTCTTTGGCCCTCAGCCTTCTTCACAGTCCAACTCTCACATCCACACATGACCACAGGAAAAACCATAGCCTTGACTAGACGGACCTTAGTTGGCAAAGTAATGTCTCTGCTTTTGAATATACTATCTAGGTTGGTCATAACTTTTCTTCCAAGGAGTAAGTGTCTTTTAATTTCATGGCTGCAGTCACCATCTGCAGTGATTTTGGAGCCCCAAAAAATAAAGTCGGACACTGTTTCCACTGTTTCCCCATCTATTTTCCATGAAGTGAGGGCATCAGAGGGCAGGCACACTGAAACCATACTCACAGAAAACTAGTCTATCTAATCACACTAGGACCACAGCCTTGTCTAACTCAATGAAACCAAGTCATGCCTGAGGGGCAACCCAAGACGGAAAACGGACAACCTCCCTCCAAATATTTCAGCATTACTAGTTTTAGAACTTGTGAAATTTATGAGTGAATAGCTCTGTTTTTTTTATTTCATGAGTTCACATACCAGTGGTCCAGGCCTCCCTGTCCATCACCGTTTCCTGGAGTTCACTCAGACCCACATCCATCGAGTCCGTGATGCCATCCAGCCATCTCATCCTCGGTCGTCCCCTTCTCCTCCTGCCCCCAATCCCTCCCAGCATCAGAGTCTTTTCCAATGAGTAGACACTTCGCATGAGGTGGCCAAAGTACTGGAGTTTCAGCTTTAGCATCAGTTCTTCCAAGGAAATTCCAGGGTTGATCTCCTTCAGAATGGACTAGTTGGATCTCCTTGCAGTCCAAGGGACTCTCAAGAGTCTTCTCCAACAGCACAGTTCAAAAGCATCAATTCTTTGGCCCTCAGCCTTCTTCACAGTCCAACTCTCACATCCACACATGACCACAGGAAAAACCATAGCCTTGACTAGACGGACCTTAGTTGGCAAAGTAATGTCTCTGCTTTTGAATATACTATCTAGGTTGGTCATAACTTTTCTTCCAAGGAGTAAGTGTCTTTTAATTTCATGGCTGCAGTCACCATCTGCAGTGATTTTGGAGCCCCAAAAAATAAAGTCGGACACTGTTTCCACTGTTTCCCCATCTATTTTCCATGAAGTGAGGGCATCAGAGGGCAGGCACACTGAAACCATACTCACAGAAAACTAGTCTATCTAATCACACTAGGACCACAGCCTTGTCTAACTCAATGAAACCAAGTCATGCCTGAGGGGCAACCCAAGACGGAAAACGGACAACCTCCCTCCAAATATTTCAGCATTACTAGTTTTAGAACTTGTGAAATTTATGAGTGAATAGCTCTGTTTTTTTTATTTCATGAGTTCACATACCAGTGGGTGTACATTACATATGTGTTTGCATATGTGCACCTCTGGGCTTCTAGCTCAGTGTTTATTTGTATAGGTTTGTTGTTCTACACCATTGAGGACAAAAATCATGTCTTATCCATCTTGACTTCTCCACTGCAGAGTGCTGTACGTGGCATATTACAGGTGCTCAAGCTTGCTGGAAGGAATGAATATGCTTGTGACAAATGAATATCCTTTGGATGTATCGCTACCATGTGAGTGTATTTACATATTAGTGGAGAGGTGTTTTCCTGAGCTTCAGTCATTTGTGTATCTATCTGAATGGGTGAGGAAGGGACAACTCTAGTGAGAAGGCTTGGCAGAGGAGGGCAAGCTGGAGCCAGGAAGCAAGAGACAGCAGGTAACAGGTGTGACTGTCTCTTTGGCACCCACCCTGTGCTCTGTCGGCTTTCAAAATCAGGCTCCATGTTTTCCCTTCCTCCTGGCACTTTCTAAATTCTCTCGCACTGTCAGGACACTCCTATTTAGAAACTAGCTCAGGGCTATTTCTTCCCTTTTGTGGAGGAGGATGAGGAACTGGTTTCACGCTTCCAACAGATCTGTTTTCCTTCCTTTACTTAGACTCTCAAATTCTGCTTTCAAAGGGCAGGCAAAATGGAGACTGAAATAACTGATTCAACAACAACCTCGAGGCCTGTAAAATGCCATCTTTGCTACTAACCAGGGAATATCATATATCACAGGTAGATACTTTTTATACTTTAGAGAAGAAGAAAAAGAATACCATTTTCTCCTCCCTCCTAATTAACTGCCCCCTGGGCTACTAGGACCCTCAAATAACAGTGCAGATAATCTCAGAATTTCTAGATGACAATAGAAGAGGAGATTTCCCTGGTGGTCCAGCGGTTAAGACTCTGTGTTTCCGCTGCAGGAAGCAAGGGTTCAGTCCCTGGTTGGGCAATTAAGGTCCTCCAGGCCAATGGAGTGGTCAAAACAAGCAAAGAAAAAGAAAACAGAAGAGAGCCTATTTAAAAAAAAAAAAAAACCTATAGAATTTTTCAGAAGACTGAAAAATCAGGATTCAGAGCTTTCGTGGTGGTCCAGGGGTTAATAATCTGCCTGCCAATGCAGGACATACAGGCCCCATTCCTGGTTCGAGAAGGAATGCCTGCATGCCTCGGGGCAGCTAAGCCAGTGATCCACAGCTATTGATCCTGCACGGCCTAGCGTCCATGTACTGCAGCTAGAGAGTAGCCCCTGCTCGCTGCAACTAGAGAAAGCCCTCGTGCACCAACGAAGAGTCAGTGCAGCCAAGAAAAACTAAAGAACAACAAAAGGAGAGAAAAATCAGGATTCACACGTTTCCTGAACCCTTCTCTTGTGTCTAACGAAGTCCTATCAAGCCTCTAATTTCCCTTCCAAGTCTCAGGCACCAGCAATTTTCTGGCACCCACTGGTCTCACTCTTCCCAATTCCTCCTCCACTTGCAGCTCATGCTCCACCTGGCCTTTCTAGGATTCGCTATTGCCCACCAGGTGATTCTGTTCATTTTCTCTTCCCAGGTAGATTACAGCTACTTTCCCTTATATGATCAGAGGTTCCAGGGGAAGCTCTTAACAAAACACCTGCTGACTGAACAACAACAGGAAATTCACGTGTCATAGAATTTTAGGGCTAAAAGGAATCTTAGGGTCTTTTTGTTCACTGTTTCTGTCTTGGAGAGGATAAGCAGAGGCCCAAAGGGTTGTACCTTTATAGATTTTAAAGAAAAATCATTCGTTCCAGACTGTATGTTCAGCTGAATAATATACTTAGTTCCTCACTAAAAATCCATGTGGTGCAAGCATGCTTAGTAATGTCCAAGTCTTGCAGACCCCATGAACTGTAGCCTGCCAGGGTCCTCTGTCCATGGGATTTCCCAGGCAGGAATACTAGACTGGGTTGCCATTTCCTATTCTAGGGGGATCTTCCTGACCCAGGAATCAAACACACATCTCTTGCATGTCCTGCATTGACAAGCAGATTCTTCATCACTAACACCTAGGAAACCTTGCTAGAACCATGGTCTTTCTTTTCTGACTCCCAACCTTGATCTCCCCTATTCTGACCTCAAGCCCTACATTCGCAATGAATTGCTGCCCATGGTTTGACCTGACAGTGGAGGGAAAAAAAAAAAAAAACAATTAGGTCCCAGGATGACAACCTCCTTTCAAAAGGAGGTTGGGAGGACCGTCGTGGTGTCCAATGACAACAGAAGGCACCAGAAAGAAAGGGGCACTGACTTGAAGGGGTGTGGAGCATCGGCACAAAAGTGGCAGGGGGACTTCCCTGGTGGTCTAGTGGCTGAGACTCCACACTCCCTATGTAGGGGCCTGAGTTCTATCTCTGGTCAGGGAACTAGATTTCACTTGCTGCAACTAAAAAGATACCACACACCGCATTTAGAGACCCTGCATGCCATAACAAAAACCCAGTGAAGCCAAATAGATAAAGAAAAGAAAAATTTAAATAAATAATAAATAAAGTCAGTCATTGATAATAAAATAAATGAAGAGGGTAGGAGATAGGGTCTTTAGAGGTCCAACGACCAAGTCTAAGCAGAGTTCAAGCAAATCCAGTTCACCAAAAGGCAATTAGAGTCAGGTAGGAACTGATAGGCATGGGGGGCAGAAAGAGAAACACTAGACAAACTCAGACCTGGTTCTGATTGTACCCTTGACAAGAAGTATAATTTGGAACAAATTATTTAACTATCAGGCCCACAGGCAGACTCAGAACCTTATAGTCTCTGATTGGGAGCAACTCTTCATTCCGAGGATTTGCAATCAGATTTTTTATCTTAAAAAGCTGGAAAAGGGTTGGAAGGATAAATTGAGAGTTTGGGATTAACATATACAAATTGTTATATATAAAATAAATAACCAACAAGGACCTACTTATAGTACATACACTACTCAATATTGTGTAATCACCCATAAGGGAAAGAATCTGAAAAAGAACAGGTATGTATAACTGAATCCCTTTGCTGTACACTTGAAACTAACACAACATTGTAAATCAGCCATACTTCAATTAAAATTTAAAAAGAGCCTGGAAACAGTATCACTTCAAGTGGAAAACATTAGAGAGAATCGTCTTTCCTTGCAGAATGTTGCAGTTTGTTTACATCACAGTTTACTCAGAGCCTGCTGTTGAGTCAAAATCCCATGGTTGTTATTTTAGTCTATTGACACTGTGGTTGCATGTTTCACCATGTGACATCTTTACCATGGAGGCATAAGATATTTTGGGGTTCCTAAATTATGACTGATGGATGGTGGTTAGGTGCTTTTTCTCAGAACACCCTTTTAACTATATGCATACTGTACTACATATGTGAACCATATTAAAAAAAAAAAAAAAAGAAAGAACTGTTGATCACTTTCAAATAAACACTAGATGAAAAAAAAAAAACCTACACTAGACAGCAAAAAAATAAATACTTATAAAACATTCCTCCTCTCAACGTTTTCACAAGGCCTGAATTATCTTGTAATCTGAGGATGCTATAATTTTGGCATCTACATTTTAATTCAGTCTCTCTGCTTAAAGCCTCTTGTGAAGTTAAACTCCTGTGAGGTTTATTTTAGACTGAAACAGTTTCATATTTTTCATTTTACTACAGAATAGAAAAAAGGTCAAATTAAAACAAAAACCAGGGACTTCCCTAGTGGTACACTGTTTAAGACTCTGCGCTTGCAATGCGGGTGCCTGGGTTCTATCCCTGGCCAGCAAACTAAAATCCCATATGCTGTGCAGTGTGGCCAAAAAAAAAAAAAAAAAGAGGACCTCAAAATTACGCTGATCATTGGCAAATGTCCTGTTGTATAAGTGTAGAAAAGCCCTTGAAGTTATCATATGGACACAGTCTGCCCAGCTGTAAACTTAGGTATCTATTCTTAATCCCTTTCACAACGTCAGAATGTTAGACCTGGAAGGGGCCTTTGAGGTCATCTGATCCAAGCCACTCAATTTCCAAAGGCAGGTAGTAAAGATCAGAGGCATAAGAGACTCGCTGAAGTCAAGCAGGAGATTATTTAGTGTAGCTGATCTGGAACCTGTGTTTTTCAATTCTCAGCATTACTTTTCTTTGCTCACTTTTACTTATATTTGTTTTTTAAATTGTTAAATGTCATTGCACTGTATATGGTAAAAAAACAAAAACTCTCTCTTCCAACAGACTTCCCTCCCATTCTTCCATGTCGTCCAACTTTTTAGGGGAAACCACTATTGATAGTTGAGCTTCTCTGGTGGCTCCACCGGTAAAGAACCCACCTGCCAATGCAGGAGATGTAAAGAGACATGGGTTTAATTAATCCCTGGGATGGGAAGATTCCCTGGAGGAGGGCATGACAACCCAGTCTAATATTCTTGCCTGGAAAATTCCATGGACAGAGGAGCCTGGAGGGCTACAGTCTGTGGAGTTGCAAAGAGTCAGACAAGATTGAGCACATGTGCACACACTATTAACAGTTTGCTGTATACATATGCAAATTCCATGTGTGTGTCTAAGTACTGATACATTCGTTCACATACATATGGGTATATACATGGGCCAAGATTTTTTAAATTTGTATTATGTTTAATTTTTATTGAATTATAATTGACATAATGTTAGTTTCAAGTGTACAACATAGTGATTTGACAGTTTTAAAATTTTAATTATTTTTTTATTGAAGGATTTTGCTTTACAGAATTTTGTTTTCTGTCAAACCTCAACATGAATTAGCCATAGGTACGCATATATCCCCTCCTTTTTGAACCTCCCTCCCCTCTCCCCCCACACCCCACCCCTCTAGATTGATACAGTGACCTTGTGTGAGTTTCCTGAGCCATGCAGCAAATTCCTAGTGCCTATCTATTTCACATATGGCAGGCTAAGATTTTTGAAAATACTTTTACTCCAAACTAGAACCTAACTAAACCAAAATAAAATGGGGTGGGGTTTATAAAATGTGAGTTCTGAACAACAAAATAAATATCATTTCTAATAGAAATTGTTATTTCTCTTACCATTGCTCATCTAGAAATTATCATGAAATTTTTAAACATTTTATTTATTTGACTGCACTGGGTCTTAGTTTTGCCATGTGGATTCTTTAGCTGCAGCATGCAAACTCCTGCAGCATGTGGGATCTAGTTTCCTGAACACAGACAGAACCCAGGCCCCCTGCATGGGGAGCACAGACGCTGAACCACTGGGCCACCAGGGAATTCCCCAGAAATTCTCATAAAACTTGACAAAAGCTATTCAGGTCCCAGGTGGAGCCAGTGTTAAAGAACTTACCTGCTGGGCCTTCCCTGGTGGTCCAGGGGCTAAAACTCCATGCTCCCAATGCAGGGGACCTGGGTTTGATTTCTGATTAGGGAACTAGATCCCACATGCTGCAACTAAGGGTTCACACGCTTCAACAAAAATTGCAACCAAATAAATTAAAAAAAGAAAACTCACCTGCTAATGCAGGTGATATAAAGGACTCTGGGTTCGATCCATGGGTCATGAAGATCCCTTGGAGGAGATCATGGCAATCTACTCCAGTATTCTTGCCTGGAGAATCCCACAGACAGAGAAACCTGGCCAGCTCCAGGTTTCATGGTCCATGGGGTCTCCAAGAGTCAGACATGACTCTAACTAACACACATCCTCAGTAGGGTGGAATTTATCCTTTGGAGCAGTCTGTTATCGTTTTTGCTTCATAGGATTAGTTTGGTATTTTAGAAAGATCGTTCTGGGACCAGAATAGAGGATGGATTAGAGACAGTGAAACCAGCTGAGGGGTTACTGCAATGTGCCAGGCGAAGGGAGATGAGTGTGTGAACTGAGAACATGGAGCTGGATGTGCACCAGTCAAAGGAGAAGAGGGGTCTGGATGAAGAGACCTCGGAGGAAGACTCACAGAGCCTGAAGACCATGGGTGGGGGGGGTGGGGGAGCGGGGGATGAGTGTGTGAACTGAGAATGTGGAGCTCGATGTGCACAAGTCAAAGGAGAAGAGGGGTCTGGATGAAGAGGCCTCAGAGGAAGACTCACAGAGCCTGAAAACCAGTTGGATATGGAGGTGAAGGGGAGCTGGTAGACACTCCGCCTTCTCATCTCCTAAATCTTTTTTAAAATACTTATTAATTTATTTGGCTGTGCTGAGTCTTAGTTGCAGCACACAAGGTCTTTAGTTGCAGTATGTGGGACTGAATTCCCTGGCCAATGATAGAACCTGGGCCCTGTCTCTGGGAGCAAAGAGTCTTAGCCACTGGACCACCAGGGAAGGCCCTAAGATCTTTCCTTCTAAGCAGGAACTCTATCTCTTGCCAACTCTGGCCATGTAACTGTGGCTCAATTAAAGTTTTCTTTATTTCTGTTCTAAATTTATTTCAGTTTTTTCAATTAAAATTTTTGAAGAAATCTTTCGTTTTTTTTTTATCCATTATACGATCCTAAGCAATTCCTGTTCATGTTTTGATTACCAAAATTTTAATGCTTTTTTTCCCTTTAAAGCATGATTTCAATTAATCAAATAGTTGTTATTACTCACCCAGTAATTCAAAAGCTGATGGTTTAGGGGTGTCCAAGTACTCGTCTTTTCTCTGCATTTTGGGACCATTTGTGTATTTTGGAGGTGCAAATGCCACCATGAAATAACTGGATATTCTTCTGTAAGAAAAACTATACCTGCAGAAGAAATGAATCATACAATCTTCAGAATACTGAAAATACTAATACCACATAATCTTTTTAGTACACTGGGACAGGGACTAGGGGGAGAGTAACATTTACTGGAAGTATTTTAGATGGCAGGCACTTAACAGGTTTGCTCAATTAAAACCCATAACAATATGGTAAAGTGATGGGTTTTAGCTTATTTTACAGATGAAGAAAATGAGGCTCACTGAAGTTACATGCTTTGCCCAGAGTTATACAGACAGTAGATGGTGAAACAGGGAATCAGACCCAGGTCTGTTTAACTCTGTTTGATTTTCACTGGACCAAGGGGAAAAAAATCAGAATCATTCTTAGCTAAGAACATACCATATTGGTCAGAAAGAAGTATTTATAAGAGCACCGTGCAATCTGAACTACTCCATTTTGTCCCTTGTGACCTCCTTCTTCCTCTGTTAACTTTCTGACATCTAGCTAACAAGGGCTCTAGCTTGCTACCATATTTAAGAAGTAGAATAGTACAATGGACAAGGCCAACAATTTACATATGGACAGATTTGGGTTTATTGGGAAAAATACATTGGGGAAAATATACAGTACACCCAATAGTGTATATGTCTGCCTTTATTTTTGTGGCCTCACAGCATGTGGGATCTCAGTTCTCCCACCGGAGATGGAACTCACATCCCTTGTATGGGAAATGTTGAGTCTTAACCATGACTGCTGTTGTTCAGTCAGCAAGTCGTGTCCAACTCTGCAACTCCATGGACTGAAGTACACCAGGCTTTCCTGTCCTTCACTATCTCCCAGAGTTTGCTCAGACTCATGTCCATTGAGTTGGTGATGCCATCCAACCATCTCATTCTCTCTTGCCTCCCTTCTCCTCCTGCCTTCAACCTTTCCCAGCATCATGGCCTTTTCCAAGGAGTCGGCTCTTTGCATCAGGTGGCCAAAGTTTTGGAGCTTCAGCTGCAGCATCAGTCCTTCCAATGAATATTCAGGGTTGATTTCCTTTAGGATTGACTCATTTGATCTCCTTGCTGTCCAAGGGAGTCTCAAAGGTCTTCTCCAGTGTCACAATTAAAAAGCATCAATTCTTCAATGTTCAGCCTTCTTTATGATCCAATTCTAACCATTGGACAGCCAGGGAAGTCCCTATGTCTGCCTTCATTGGATTAAAGCACTCTAATTTCCATGAGGTATTACTTTTCCCTCAATGTGTAGGGTCTGCTGGGTTGGTTAATCAAGGTGGTCTCCCCTTGCCCAGTCATGAGCCTAAGCTAGGCCAGGTAACTGATGCTGGCTTATCCTTGCTTTACAGCCAAGGTTATCATTCAAAGTACCGTAGATACTCTGAGTGAATTGTTAAGCTGTTCTTAGACTCTTCTTGTAGGGGCTTCCTAGGTGGTTCTAGTGGTAAAGAATCTGCCTACCAATGCTGGAGACATAAGGGATGCAGGTTTGATCCCTGGGTCAGGAAGATCCCCTGGAGGAGGCCACGGCAGCCCACTCCAGTATTCTTGCCTGGAGAATCCCTTGGACAGAGAACCCTGGCGGGCTATGGTCTACAGGGTCACAAAGAATCAGACACGACTGAAGCAACTTAGCATACATGCATGTCCTTTCTTATCCATTTTGTGAGCCACCTGATAGTCTTCAATAAATTTTACCTCCATTAGCTAGAAGACCCTTCTGGTAGGGGCATCCCTGGGGGTTCAGATGGTAAGGAATCTGCCTGCCATGCGGGAGACCTGGATTTGATCGCTGGGTTGGGAAGATTCCCTGGAGGAGGGCATGGCAACCCACTCCAGAACTCTTGGCTGGGGAATCCCCATGGACAGAGCAGCCTGGCGGGCTACCAAGAGGTGGACACAACAGAGTGACTAAGCACACAGCACACATACATTAGCTAGAATCTATTTCTGTTGTTTGCAACCAGAACTTTTTACATTACACAGTTTGGATCCTGGCTCTAAAACTTACTAGCTTTGAAACTTTTTGCAAGTAGTCACTCAGTTGTGTCCGACTAACCCCATGCACTGCAGCACGCCATGCTTCCTTGTCCTTTACCATATCCTGGAGGTTACTCAAACTCATGTCCATTAATCAGTTATGCCATCCAACCATCTCATCCTCTGCCATGCCCTTCTCCTCCTGCCTTCAATCTTTCCCAGCATCAGGGTCTTTTCTAATGCGTGGGCTCTTCTCATCGAGTGGCCAAAGAATTGGAGCTTCAGCATCAGTCCTTCCAATGAATATTCAGGACTGATTTCCTTTAGGATTGATTTGGACAGGTACACACTGCTATATTTAAAATGAATAACCAACAGGTCCCACGATATAGCACAAAAAACTGTGCTCAACGGCAGCCTGGCTGGGGGGAAATGGATACATGTACATGTATGGGTGAGACCCTTCATTGTTCATGTGAAACTGCCACAACACTGTTAATTGGTTATATTCCAATACAAAATAAAAAGTTAAAAAGATAAAATAAATAGCATCACCACAGACTTTCTTAGAACTTCTTGTTATTTACAGAGTTCTTCAAACCCTGTCCTTGAAGGGGGCACAACAAAATATTTTAAGGTAAAAAATATTTAAAGCAGATTGGTGGCATTTTCAGTATATATCCTCAGTTTTTTTGTGCCTTCTTCCTCTCTGAAGGTATGTTTCATATCCACAGCAGTGGTCCTGAGTTGGGGACTACACAGGATTTGCCTGCCTGACCCAGGGCTCCAAAAGTTATAGCAACAAATATAAGACAATTTTTAAAAATGTTTATTTTTATTTATCTGGCTGAGCCAGGTCTTCGTTAGGGCATGTGGGATGTAGTTTCCTGACCAGGGATAGAACCCAGGTCCCCTGGACGACCAGGGAATTCACCTGGACAACTTTTTGATTCACATGCCACAACTAAGACCTGGCACAGCCAAATAAATAAAAATAAATATTTTTTAAATTAAAAAACCATTAGTTTTTTACTTACAGAGGATTCACCCAAATGCTAGATCTGAAATTTTGTGACTCTCACTTGACATGTAATATTCCCCCTCAGGTTTAAATTAGAGCTGAAGAGAAAGCCAGTGTTTTAAAACCTCAGGTTTTTAAACCATAGATAATATCTTCCTGCAGTTACCTGCTGATATCACTCCACTGGAATAAGGGGGAAATTAAGGACGTTCAGATGAGCCCTCACATTCTTAGCTCCTAACAGCTAAGTTGCAAAGGTGTAAGAAATTATTTCATTACAGTATTATTGATTGGCTGCTATAAAAATACACATGAGCAGGAAAATATATAAAGCATGGTCACTGAGTCTAGATCTGCTCAGTTAAAAATCACATATTTCTTTTTTTTATTGCTATTTATTTATTTATGTTTGATGTTTCTTCTATTTAAACTGATTGAAGTTTGTGTGTGTGTATGTGTGTGTGTGTGTGTTTAATTTTTATTTATCTGTTTAGGGCAAACCACCTGGCTTGCAGAATCTTAGTCCCCAACCAGGGGTCGACCCTGGCCCTCGGCAATGAAAGTACAGACTTCTAACCTCTGGACCACCAGGGAATTCCTTAAACAATTTTTTCAATCTTTTATTTTTTTCAGGGCTATAAAACTCTTTGAGGATATGATGAAAACTATGAATCTTCTCCTTAGAAAAATGCATATTAACATTACATTTTGCTTATATGAGGTTAAAAACTTCTGTTGTAAGCTCAGAAACTCTGTTTTCCCAGTTTGAGTAGAAAACAATCTGACTGATTCTAAGCACGATTTCTGATTAGGACAAAGTATCTTTTCCAGCAGAGAAAGTGATGGCACCCCACCCCAGTACTCTTGCCTGGAGAATCCCATGGGCAGAGGAGCCTGGTAGGCTGCGGTCCATGGGGTCCTGAAGAGTCAGACACGATTGAACGAATTCCCTTTCACTTTTCACTTTCATGCATTGGAGAAGGAAATAGCAACCCACTCCAGTGTTCTTGCCTGGAGAGTCCCAGGGATGGGGGAGCCTGGTGGGCTGCCGTCTATGGGGTTGCCGAGTCGGACACGACTAAAGTGACTTAGCAGCAGCAGCAGCAGCAGCAGCAGCAGCAGCAGCAGCAGCAGCAGCAGCAGCTTTTCCAGGGCCTCCCTAAGGTTTTGCATTGTTTTTTGTTTTTTGTTTTTCCTTCCTGGTTCTTCAGAGCTAGAAATTATTTGAATTAGACTTTTTTTTTTTTTTCCCCAAATCAACTTGAACAAAGTTTGGTTTTCAGGAGATGGGCCTGTCTGAGAAAAAGAGCCCTCTTGGTAATAGTCTTCCTGAAGCAGCAAATGGAGATATCCTGCCCTGGTTTTTGTCATTGTCCTTTTACAGTTTTTTCCTCTGTCTGCTCTTGGGCAGTTTGCATATCTGCATGCCCACACTGGTTCACAGTATAGACCACTCAGATGCTTTCATACAACATACAAAAATATTATAAGACTAATCAAGTTGCCTTCCCTCCTTCTACATACAAGCCTTGCTGTTGTTTTTTCATGACTTCTTTCCTCCTTAATGGCTGTCCTTGCATGTTCCCCTTTAATTTTTCTTTGGATAAAGGGGAAGAAAAAGGGCTTATGGCCCTTACCCCCAGTGTGTGCTCCTAGTGTCATGTTTAAAGGCAAGGATAGGTCCTCTGGTAAAGTTCCAGTAGCTACCCACCTCCAATCCCATCTTCAAAGCCATTCTTCACACTGTCACCATTGCACAACTTCACTAAAGACTTATTAGGTCTGTATTACAGATATAAAGACAAGTCTTGACTATAATGGAGATTACAGTCTACTACAAGAGGGTTTTTTTAAACAAATAAAAATGTATATATTTAAGGTGATGTTTTAGCATATACACACATTGTGGAATGCTTACCACAATCAAACTACGTAACATATCCATCACCTCCCATAGTTACTGTGTGTGTGTGTGTGTGTGCATGCGTGCATGCATGTGTGTGCATACGTGAGCTTCTGTGTGTGTGATTACCCTTGAGATCTACTCTTCTAGCAAATTTCAAGTATATAATATATTATTATTAACTATAGTCGCCATGATCCCTGGGCAGGAAAATCCCCTGAAGAAGTAAATGGCAACCCACTCCAGTATTCTTGTCTGGAGAATCCCATAGACAGAGGAACCTGGTGGGCTACAGTCCATGGGGTTGCAAGAGTGAGAAACAACTTAGCGACTAAACTATCACCACCACCACCACATAGTCACCATGCTGTACATAAGGTCTCTAGAACTTATTCATTTTATAACTGAAGGTTTGATCAGTATCTCCACATTTCCCTACTCCCCAACTTTGTCTAACCACTACTCTATTCAGGGAAATATTTTTTAAAATGTCTATTAGTCGTTTTTCAGCTCAAAAACCTTCAGAGACTCGATAATGACTACAGAATCCTTAGCATGCTACTCTAGGTACACCATTAATTTACCTTTTTGGTTCATCCTCCTTCCTCTCCCTTCATGTACTATCTGTGCAGACACACTGAACTTCAGATCAGAGAATGTGGTACAAAACTGGTGCTTCTTTGCTAATGTGGCTTTCTGAATGTGCTCACCTGAATCCTAAACTCAGTAGTACACAGTAGGTGCTCAATAAAAGCTTGTCTAAATCAGTGGAATGAATGAAGGCAATAGTGGAGGTGAGGTGGTTTAAGGATTAAAGCTAGTGGCAAAGAAGGTGAAACTCAACATTAGGAACCGAGCATTGGGGTTAGACTCAGGATAATTGGGTTTTATTTGGCATTTACAGAGCAGAACACGGTTGAGTTTCTCCATTAACACACAGCTCACCCATTGTACACTACAATATCATCAGAGAAGGAAATCGAGATTACCAAAAATAATCAGGAAATAGGGTGCTGATAGATTAAATATGAATTCAACTTATATTCAACTAGGTGGAAACAAAGGGAAATTATAAGACAATGCAAAGACCTAATGCTTTGATAAGCATAGAAGTAATTATTTGCTGGTTGTTAATTTCATATATATGCTGCATCTGGTAATTTAACTGCTAACACAGAGCAAAATGTAATTCCCGGGGTCACTGCCAAGGCTGGTGAGAAGCCCTGAGAGAAGAACTCTCAAAAGAGTCTCCATCTTTTTCATGCAGTGATCACTGCTCTCACCTCTTCAAGTCTTTCTCCTCAAGCCTCTAGCACTGGTGTTTCCATTGCTCCTGTTTCTGTGACTCCGTCTAGCCCCCACCCCTTCCAGTGCCAATCATTACCTATAAATCTTTTCGCTGGCATCCGGGCTCTCTTAGGCAACAATGTGTGGTCTCTTGATTGGCCAGGAGATCCTAGAGGGCTGGCTTCAAAATTGGGCACATGGACAAAATGGAAAAGTGGGAGTGCCCAGAGGGTGGGAAAGGCTGCCATCTCTCAATATAGTGCTAGGACGAATATGCAGCCAATCCTGAAACAAACAGCATTAAATGCCCCCATTCAAGCTCTAAGTACGTTCCAAGTCAGGCCAACCTACTGAGCATGCCCAGTTATATTGTTCTGGTCACTCCCAGGTTCTGAAATGTAAACTCCGTTTCTCCGGGTTTTTAGAGTGGCCTACAGGTAAAAGAAGGTTGCAGGAAAAACAATTCTGGAGAGGTTCAATGAATAGCACTTACACACAGGAAGTAGAAGAATGTGGGAAAATTGCCCAACACACAAACTCAGCAGTGCTTCAACATGAATTTTAAGTTATTGGATTAAGGAATTCAGGCCAACTAACAGATACACCAGGGGACCAGCAGATGGCATGTCTGAATAAGGATAACTCCAAATTTGGGAAATTTTACGATCTGATCTAATTTAATTAAATTTATGAAGCATGTACCATGTAATGAGAGGCAGAGTGAGAATGCAAGAATAAAAAAAGAAATCTAATGAGGATTTGAAAATGAAATGTAGAAATAACTACTGGGATAGAACTATAAACTAATGCTGTAGAAAAACATTTCAGAAGGGACATCTGGGAAGTGTAAAACAGTTCTTATGGGCAGCAGCTAACCAAATTAAAAAAAGAAGACTTTTCTCATTATCTCACGTTTTCTAAAATAAATAAAAATGTACTTTCTTCCAAGGTAAATAAATGTAAACCCTGTTTATATTGTTTCATTGTTTTGAAATAGGCAGCATTCGAATATCTTCCGTTTAAAAAGAAAATGAAAAGTAAAGCTCATAGAGGTTGCTACTTTCTTTAAAGTTAACAAAGGACCAGTAAGTGGCCAAATTGAAATGAGAACTTATGTTGTCTGAATTCCAGCCCAGTGGTTTTAAGTATGGTTGTATGTTTTACGATCAGGTTGTAGTAAAATGGATAAACAAAGACTTTTGCAGGGGTGGAGGCCTGGGGGAGGTAAGTAGATGCAATACTAAATGACCATGTATTACCCGTTGACATGGATGGTTTCAAAATGGGTTCATCCAGAAGGAGACCAGTTTTAATAACTCCCTGGGAGAGTGTTGGGTCTCGGTGAAGTTCCTGAGCTACCAGGAAAGCCCTAAAGACTTTCTATCGGTGGTTATAACATTGAATGAAAAAAAGGTGGGATTAAAGAGAGCCCGACATTTTATCCCTGTTAGATCTGAATATTTTTATCCCTGAAAATAAGGTCCCTTTCATCGATCCTCTCAACTAGCATCCTCTGGACCTCTCCTTGTTCAGCCCTTCATCAGTATGACTGCTGATCCCCCAATGAACAACACCATTCACATTGTGTTCACGGTGAGCACATTGGCTCAATGTCCTTAAAAATTTAACATTACTTTCATTTAAATGTTGTTTGGTTTCTTTTTTTTAATTTTATTTTTACTTTATTGTACAATAACTATATTGGTTTTGCCATACATTGACATGAATCCACCACAGGTGTATACAAGCTCCCAATCCTGAATCCCCCTCCCAACTCCCACCCCATATCATCTTTCTGGATCATCCCCGTGCACCAGCCCCAAGCATCCTGTATCCTGCATGGAACAAAGGCTGGTGCTTCGTTTCTTACATGATAGTATACATGTTTTAATGCCATTCTCCCAAATCACCCCACCCTCTCCCTCTCCCACAGAGTCCAAAAGTCCATTCTACACATCTGTGTCTCTTTTGCTGTCTCGCATACAGAGTCATCATTACCATCTTTCTAAATTCCATATATATGTGTCAGTATGATGTATTGGGTGTTTTTCTTTCTGGCTTACTTCACTCTGTATAATCAGCTCCAGTTTCATCCATCTCATTAGAACTGATTCAAATGTATTCTTTTTAATGGCTGAGTAATACTCCATTGTGTATATGTACCACAGCTTTCTTATCCATTCATCTGCTGATGGACATCTAGGTTGTTTCCATGTCCTGGCTATTATAAACAGTGCTGCAATGAACATTGGGATACATGTGTCTCTTTCAATTCTGGTTTCCTCGGGGTGTATGCCCAGCAGTGGGATTGCTGGGTCATAAGGCAGTTCTATTTGCAGTTTTTTAAAGAAAAATATTTATTTGGCTGCACTAGATCTTAGTTGCAGCACACAAGATCTTGGATCTTTAGTTGCAGTTTGTGGGATCTAGTTCCCAGTTGTTCTTCAGTAGCTAAATCGTGTTTGACTCTGAAACCCCATCAACTGCAGCACTCCAGGCTTCCCTGTCTTTCACTAGTTCCCAGACCAGGGATTAAACCTAGGTCCTCTGCATTGGGAGGGTGAATCTTAGTTACTGGACCACCAGGGAAGCCCCTCAATATTATTTTTAAAGGAAACATTTCAACCATAAAGAAAAGTTTACAGACTTGCCTAAGAAACACCCTTTTCTCCCTGCAGAGATTTTTTAAAATGTTAACATTTTGCTTTGTGTGTGTGATTAACAGTTGAAGCCTCTTTTACATGCTGCCCAGATCTCATTTTCCACTCTGCCTGCCTAGAGGCATCCACTGTCATGAAATTTAGTGTGCTGCCTACTTGTCCACCTTTTATGCTTATTATATATACATGTTTGGCCTTGTAAACAATGTGACTATTTTAAAGAACTATCATAATTTACATACTTTGTAGTTCACTTCTTTCACTCGGTGGTCTATTTCTGAGATGTGATCATGTTGATACATTCAATGATAATTTCTACATCATTCTCACCTTCCATTAGAAGCCAAGATATGTTCTATGCCTGACAATTTTCACAAGACCATGTGTAAATTGCATAAAAATGTGAGAGCAGCACCTCTCTAGAGGATCTGAAGGTATAAGGGATCTAGAAGTACCCGAAGCAGGTCCACACTGACTTTCATAAATGCTCTTAGCTGCTTCACTCACCTTCAGCAGAGGCAGTGTTGGCTCCACAAGACACAATGACTTGATAATAATCAGCTTAAGGATCAATATTACTTTTTTTTTTAAGTATTACTGCATTAGTATTTATAAATTAAATAGAAAATGTCATTTCAGATCCCTTTATGATGCAATTCCCATAGCTCATCGTCTGACATTAAACTATATGACTGTCTAAGCTCAGTATTTATTATCATTTAGGGAGCACCTTTAAAAAAGATTGTTTCACTGGTGGCTCAAACAGTAAAGAATCTGGCTGCAATGCAGGAGACCTGGGTTCCATCCCTGGGTCAGGAAGATCTCCTGGAAAGGGAATGGCAATCCATTCCAGTATTCTTGCCTGGAGAAGTCCATGGACAGAGGAGCCTGGTGGGTTACAGTCCATTGGATCGCAAAGAGTCAGAGGGATTCACACTTCCACTTTTCTTTGTATAAAATCAGTTCAGTTCAGTTGCTCAGTCGAGTCTGACTCTTCCCAGCTCATGAATCGTAGCAAGCCAGGCCTCCCTGTCCATCACCATCTTCCGGAGTTCACTCAGACTCACGTTCATCGAGTCCGTGATGCCATTCAGCCATCTCATCCTCTGTTGTCCCCTTCTCCTCCTGTTCCCAATCCTTCCCAGCATCACAGTCTTTCCCAGTGAGTCAACTCTTCACATGAGGTGGCCAAAGTACTGGACTTTCAGCTTTAGCATCATTCCTTCCAAAAAAATCCCAGGGTTGAGCTCCTTCAGAATAGACTGGTTGGGTCTCCTTGCAGTCCAAGGGACTCTCAGGAGTCTTCTCCAACACCACAGTTTAAAAGCATCAATTTTTCAGTGCTCAGCCTTCTTCACAGTCCAACTCTCACATCCGTACATGACCACAGGAAAACCCATAGCCTTGACTAGATGGACCTTAGTTGGCAAAGTAATGTCTCTGCCTTTGAATACACTGTCTAGGTTGGTCATAACTTTTCTTCCAAGGAGTAAGTATCTTTTAATTTCATGGCTGTAGTCACCATCTGCAGTGATTTTGGAGCCCCCCAAAAGGTAAAGTCGGACACTGTTTCCACTGTTTCCCCATCTATTTCTCATGAAGTGATGGGACTGGATGCCATGATCTTTGTTTTCTGAATATTGAGCTTTAAACCATCTCTTTTGCTTTCCACTTGCAGAGGCCAAGAGTGCCAGGCTGCGATGGTGCAGGAACGGCCGAGAGGAGCTACCCCACTTCTGAGGTCAGTGGAGACAGGGAGGAGCTACCCCCCGTCTGAGGTCAGGGGCCGCAGCCGAGAGGAGCTACCCCGTGTCTTAGGTCAGGGGCAGCAGCCGGGAGGAGACACCCTGAATCTGAGGTCAGGGGTGGCGGCTGGGAGGAGCTACCCTCCTTCGGAGGTCAGGGGTGGCTGAGAGAGGCCACTTGGCGCCTGAGGCCGGAGCGGTGACCCTGAGGAGCCACCCTGAGCCCGAGGCCAGGGGAGGCAGCTTGGAGGAGCCACTCATGCCCGGAGGCTGGGCCAGTAGCCAGAAGGTACAACCCTAGGAACTATGACTGCATAGGTGCAGGAGGGCCTAGAGGAGCTATCCAACACTGAAGGTCGACGAGGGACGCTAAGGAGATACCCCTCATCCAAGGTAAGGAGCAGCAGCTGTGCTTTGCTGAAGCAGCCGTGAAGAGATACCCCACGCCCAAGGTAAGAGAAGCCCAAGTAGGATGGTAGGTGTTGCAAGAGGGCATCAGAGGGCAGACACACTGAAACCATACTCACAGAAAACTAGTGAATATAATCACCCTAGGACCACAGCCTTGCCTAACTCAGTGAAACCAAGCCATGCATGAGGGGCAACAAAGATGGGCGGGTCATGGTGGAGAGGTCTGACAGAATGCGGTCCACTGGAGAAGGAAATGGCAAGCCACTTCAGTATTCTTGCATTGAGAACCCCATGAACAGCATGAAAAGGCAAAATGATAAGATACTGAAAGAGAAATTCCTCAGGTCAGCAGGTGCCCAATATGCTATTGGAGATCAGTGGAGAAATAACTCCAGAAAGAATGAAGGGATGGAGCCAAAGCAAAAACAATACCCACTTGTGCATGTGACTGGTGATAGAAGCAAGATCTGATGCTCTAAAGAGCAATATTGCTTAGGAACCTGAAACATCAGGTCCATGAATCAAGGCAAATTGGAAGTGGTCAAACAAGAGATGGCAAGAGTGAACATCAACATTCTAGGAATCAGTGAACTAAAATGGACTGGAATGGGTGAGTTTAACTCAGATGGCCATTATATTTACTACTGTGGGCAGGAATCCCTCAGAAGAAATGGAGTAGCCATCATGGTCAACAAAAGAGTCTGAAATGCACTACTTGGATGCAATCTCAAAAACGACAG
>SJYC01026393.1:0-18871 GCA_006408675.1 Madoqua kirkii
GTGTACAGGTTGCGTCCACAGTCTGCAGGACTGTGGTTTTCTTGCATTCTGCCCCCTGGCGGGTGAGGCTGTCCGGAGGCTAGTAAAGGTTTCCTGGAGGGCGGGGCTCTTACCTGCCCACTGGCAGGGGAAACTGGGTCTTGGCCCACTGGGGGGAGTGCCATGTCCAGAGGCATGCCTAGAGGTAGCAGTGGGCTCAGGACGTCTTTCTTCAACTGTCTGATGATGGGTGGCGCTGTTAGTTGTTTGGGCTGAAGCATCCCAGCACTGTGGACAGTGATTGCAATCGTGAAATTAAAAGACACTTGCTTTTTGGAAGAAAAGTGTGACAAACCTAGACAGTGTGCTAAAAAGCAGAGACATTACTTTCCGACAAAGGTTTGTATAGTCAAAGATATAATTTTTCCAGTAGTCATAAACAGATGTGAGAGTTGGACCAAAAAGGCTGAGAACTGATGCTTTTAAACTGTGGTGCTGGAGAATACTCTTGAGAGTCCCTTGGACAGCAAGAAGATCAAACTAGTCAATCCTAAAGTAAATCAATCCTGAATATTCATTGGAAGGACTGATGCTGAAGCTGAAGCTCCAATACTTTGGCCACTTGATGCAAAGAGCTGACTTATTGGAAAAGATCCTGATGCTAGGAAAGATTGAGTGCAGAAGGAGAAGGGGGCAACAAAGAGTGAAATGGTTGGATGGCATCACTGACTCAATGGACCTGAGTTTGAACAAATTCTGGGAGATAGTGAAGGACAGGGAAGCCTGGCATGCTGCAGTCCGTTTGCATGCTGCAAAGCGTTAGACATGACTGAACAACAATAACAACATCCCTGAACTGGTGCCTACTGGCTGTTGGGTGGGGCTGATGAACCCCACCCAGCTCACTAGCTACTGGGGCTAATGAACTAGAGGGCAGATCCCACAGTAGTGCCTGTCCGCACCCCTGTCCACCAGTAAAAGAAGCTTCCATGTATGGCTGTTATTGTTCAGTCAAGTTGTGTCCAACTCTTTGTGACCCCATAGACTAGCTTGCCAGGCTCTTCTGTCGATCCCCTTTATGGATCACAGTCTTGTCGTGGCAAAGGGGCTTGCATAATTCGATGAAGCTATGAGCTATGCTATGCAGTGCCACCCAAGATGGGTGGGTCGTGGTGAAGAGTTCTGACAAAACATGATTCACTGGAAAAGGAAATGGCAACCCACTCCAGCATTCTTGCCATGAGAACCCCATGGGCAGTGGGAAAAGTATAGCTGTTACCAGTGTCTATACCCACAGCCTGAGCTGCACCCACCCACTGCCTCTCTGGGACACTCTTTCAGACCAGCAGGCAGCTCTCACCCAGGTTTCCATCAAGTGACCACTTTTGCCCTAGCTCCGAGTACAAGTGTGTGCTCTTTAAGACGGAAGTCTCTGTTTGCTCCAGTCCTGTGGGACACGCAAAATTAGGACCCTGCTTGCCTTCAAAGCCAAATGCTCTGGGGGTTCATCTTGCTGATGCAGGATCCCTGGGCTGGAAAGCCCAACTGGGGGGTCAGAACTTTCCTGTGGAAAAACCGTGCAATATAATTCTCTACTTTGTGGCTTGTCCACCCAGGAGTATGGCACTTGATGATATGTGAGTCTGCCCACTCCAGCATCTCAATGTGGCTCCTGCTTTCTGTCTGTAGTTGTAGAAGACCTATGCTGGCGGGTTCCTGTCTTTTTTATAAGTGCTTGTTTTGCAAATAGTTGTAATTTGGGCTGCCCATGAGAGGACCCAAGCTCAGGTCTTTCTGCTCTGCCATCTTGCCCAGTCTCTATTGTGATCTTGTTTTCAGAATAAAGACACGCAAGGGGGCCTCTCCTGGTGTCTCCTCCCCTTCTCTGGCTCCTCCTCCACTTGCCCTTCCCAGTTCTTAGTGGGAGTTTTCCTTGCTTGACCACTCTTAGTGAGGAAGATGTACCCTAGCACCCTCAGTCCAGGGAGGGCAGATCACTTCCTCTTACTTTAAAAAATACTTCGTAGGCACTTCAGCCCTCCTTCCACCACACCTGCCTCTGCAGTGTTCCAGTCATGGCAGGAGGATGTTATGAAAGTAGTACTCCTCAGTTGATCTTTTCCATCTGAAAACTTTGTGAGCCCAAGACTGCCATGGCTGGACCCAAACTAGAATTGGCTGCGTATTTAGGGACATTCAGGGTATGGTGCTCCAGTGGAGTTTGGTAGGGGTCCTGCCTCAGTGGCCTTGGTGCAACAGCCCTTTCCTAGGTCCTGCCCTACTGCCCCTCTGTTCCCCGAAAGCCACATCAAAAAGGCTGAGAATTGATGCTTTTAAACTGTGGTGCTGGAGAATACTCTTGAGAGTCCCTTGGACAGCAAGAAGATCAAACTAGTCAATCCTAAAGTAAATCAATCCTGAATATTCATTGGAAGGACTGATGCTGAAGCTGAAGCTCCAATACTTTGGCCACTTGATGCAAAGAGCTGACTTATTGGAAAAGATCCTGATGCTAGGAAAGATTGAGTGCAGAAGGAGAAGGGGGCAACAAAGAGTGAAATGGTTGGATGGCATCACTGACTCAATGGACCTGAGTTTGAACAAATTCTGGGAGATAGTGAAGGACAGGGAAGCCTGGCATGCTGCAGTCCGTTTGCATGCTGCAAAGCGTTAGACATGACTGAACAACAATAACAACATCCCTGAACTGGTGCCTACTGGCTGTTGGGTGGGGCTGATGAACCCCACCCAGCTCACTAGCTACTGGGGCTAATGAACTAGAGGGCAGATCCCACAGTAGTGCCTGTCCGCACCCCTGTCCACCAGTAAAAGAAGCTTCCATGTATGGCTGTTATTGTTCAGTCAAGTTGTGTCCAACTCTTTGTGACCCCATAGACTAGCTTGCCAGGCTCTTCTGTCGATCCCCTTTATGGATCACAGTCTTGTCGTGGCAAAGGGGCTTGCATAATTCGATGAAGCTATGAGCTATGCTATGCAGTGCCACCCAAGATGGGTGGGTCGTGGTGAAGAGTTCTGACAAAACATGATTCACTGGAAAAGGAAATGGCAACCCACTCCAGCATTCTTGCCATGAGAACCCCATGGGCAGTGGGAAAAGTATAGCTGTTACCAGTGTCTATACCCACAGCCTGAGCTGCACCCACCCACTGCCTCTCTGGGACACTCTTTCAGACCAGCAGGCAGCTCTCACCCAGGTTTCCATCAAGTGACCACTTTTGCCCTAGCTCCGAGTACAAGTGTGTGCTCTTTAAGACGGAAGTCTGTTTGCTCCAGTCCTGTGGGACACGCAAAATTAGGACCCTGCTTGCCTTCAAAGCCAAATGCTCTGGGGGTTCATCTTGCTGATGCAGGATCCCTGGGCTGGAAAGCCCAACTGGGGGGTCAGAACTTTCCTGTGGAAAAACCGTGCAATATAATTCTCTACTTTGTGGCTTGTCCACCCAGGAGTATGGCACTTGATGATATGTGAGTCTGCCCACTCCAGCATCTCAATGTGGCTCCTGCTTTCTGTCTGTAGTTGTAGAAGACCTATGCTGGCGGGTTCCTGTCTTTTTTATAAGTGCTTGTTCTGCAAATAGTTGTAATTTGGGCTGCCCATGAGAGGACCCAAGCTCAGGTCTTTCTGCTCTGCCATCTTGCCCAGTCTCTATTGTGATCTTGTTTTCAGAATAAAGACACGCAAGGGGGCCTCTCCTGGTGTCTCCTCCCCTTCTCTGGCTCCTCCTCCACTTGCCCTTCCCAGTTCTTAGTGGGAGTTTTCCTTGCTTGACCACTCTTAGTGAGGAAGATGTACCCTAGCACCCTCAGTCCAGGGAGGGCAGATCACTTCCTCTTACTTTAAAAAATACTTCGTAGGCACTTCAGCCCTCCTTCCACCACACCTGCCTCTGCAGTGTTCCAGTCATGGCAGGAGGATGTTATGAAAGTAGTACTCCTCAGTTGATCTTTTCCATCTGAAAACTTTGTGAGCCCAAGACTGCCATGGCTGGACCCAAACTAGAATTGGCTGCGTATTTAGGGACATTCAGGGTATGGTGCTCCAGTGGAGTTTGGTAGGGGTCCTGCCTCAGTGGCCTTGGTGCAACAGCCCTTTCCTAGGTCCTGCCCTACTGCCCCTCTGTTCCCCGAAAGCCACATGTTTCTTGCTTTTGCTGCTCCTTTAGTGGAGGACACTCTGCCTTCATCTTCAGAGGAAGATAGAAATGAATTCTTGTCAATCAAGTGTCAGGCCACGTATCCCTTTCTCAGAGGACTTCCTTAGTGCCCACCTAAAGTATTAGCCTTGTCAGTGTTCATGTTTATTTAAGGGAAGCGTGATGAGAGCGTGAAGTTGCCTTGGTTTATATCCAATCCAAAGAGCACTTGACCCACGATAGGCACGTAATTGTTTCACTAGTGGTTGCTTATCTTTTCACTCTTCTCTCCACTGGAAGTTCTCCCCTTAGAAGAGTTTGTTGAAAATATCAAACAGTACAAGAAAGGCCACTAGGTACAAAATACTCATGTGTTTATGAATTCATGACCAAATTCAATATGCAATTTTATATAAAAAGAGGCATGTGTGTGTTTTTCTCCCCCATCCTCCCATTCTCCTCTAGAGTAGTTCTGAGTGACACGGGTGCAGGAGTGTGTGTTCTTGCTGTGTGACCCACTCCTTCCTTCTTGCTTTTATGCCTCAGGGTCAAGCTTGCCCTGCATGAATGTGTCTCCTGCTCTGACTCACGATTTCTGGGCACCAGGTGCCTGGGGACTGGAATTCAGCCCCTCCTCCATCCCTCTCCTCCCTGCCCTTCCTGACTGGGCTGGCCCAGGTCCCGCATAGCCTCCCCAGGTGATATCTCTCTAAGTCTCACCTGGGCTTGCTGGGCTCCCTGGAGGTATTGACTGGCTCTGCTAGAGCTATTGGGAAGGGGTGGTGAGACTCTGCTTGCTGGGATCCTTCTCTGGCCTCTCACTTGTGAGCCTCCTGCCACTTCTGAGCCACCTTCCTTTTCTGTCTCTGCTGGCCTTTCCACATCCTCATCAGTGGGCCAGATGACTCAGGCCTGTAACCTCATGGAGACCTAATTCCCCTGCCATTGGATTTCAGGTCCGGGCTCTCCCATCCCCCTAGAGTCTTGGGAGGCCCCCATGGCCCCTCCTACGCCCCTCCTACCCAGAATGAAGGTGCTGGTGCAGAGCGGCACACCCTACCTCGAGGCTCCCCTGCACCTCAGCCTCAGCCTGAGCTCAGCAGAAGTGAGCTGACCAGCCAGTAGAGGGCAGCACATGTCTGGTTTCCAAGCCTGCCATCGGGAGGACTTGGAGGGGAGGCAGCCATGGCCTTGAAGCCTAGGGCTTGGACACCATGGGTCACAGCCACTCAAGGTGCACTTGACCTGCCACCTCCTACTCCTTCTCTTGACAAGGCCTTGACCTCAAATCTCTAGGTCTTGGCACCACAAAATTGATGCAGAGGTTCCATTTTTGCGGGGTTTGCTCTATGCCAGATTATTGGGGGTGGAGCCCCCTACACCGGGCCCTGGGACAAAACCCAGTCCCTCTCCCTAAAGCATCTTTCTTAGATGAGATGAGTCCTGAGTGCTGAGGACAAGAACTCAGTCTCTCTAGCTCCACCTTCATCAGAGGGACCCTGTGTTCTGAATCTAACAAGGGTGTGTGGAATAAGATACAAACCAGAATTAGAAAAGGGGGAGAGGGTCAGTTGTGGCCCAGCTTTACCCCATGGGGCTGCAAGATACTGTCTTAATCCTCCACCCTCCTCCCGTCTCCTCCCTCCTCTTCTCTGGACTGACTTTGGTTTTGCTCCTGTTCAATCCCCCCATTTTTCCCTGTTATCACCAACCAGCACTGAGTAAGGTCACGTGCTTCATTACGATCCTTCTTTACAAGGACTCCTATTCTCCATGTCAGTGCCCTTTTCCCTGACCTTTGACTTTGACCCCTACCACATCCAACCCCTTCAACATGGTCATATCCTATGGAGTTACCTGCTGAAGTTGAGAACTGTCTGATTCTCATGAGGGGTCCAATACCATGGTGATTCCCGAGCCCACCCTCCCCCCCCCTACAACCTCATCCCCAGATGCTGAAGGCACACACCATGCCCTCCAGAGTCAGTGAGTGAGGCCAGGATGTCCTTGGTCACAGCCAGTGACACTGCTTTCCTGAAAAGCATTGGAGTCAATTCTACCACCTTGACCATTGCCTCATCCACATGGGGAACCTGCTTGGCTTTATAAAAATGAGAGCCATCCAGGGTCTTTTGCTGCTTTTCTTCCTTTGAGGGGATAGAGGCCACCATGTTTTTGTTGGTACTGATTTTGTTCACTATTGTCTGCATTTTTTTGCAAAATTTACCCTCTCCCCATAAGAAGCTGTGCTGCCAGCAGCGGGGGGAGGAGCCCAAGGAGCATGGGATTGCTGTACTCTGGTCCCATCACACTCTACTTTCTCTCCCCCTGTTCCAGTGTTTCCTTGGGTTTCCATCTCCAAACCTGAGCGGTAAAGGATGAGGGGAAAGAGAAGTTTCTCATTGCACCAAGGAGCACTGCTTCCAGGGCTGCAGCTCTGAAAATCCTCTGCCACCTTCTCAGGCCTGGTTGCCCACAGCCCTGGAAGCAATGCTGGCAAAGGACAAGCCTTCCGCTTGCGGGTTCTGGCAGCTGCACCACAGGGGTGGAAGCCTGGAGTTGGGCTCTGAAGGCTTAATTTCTACCCTGACTTTTCCAGTGAGGATTTGAGTAGGCTCCACATGGAAAGGCCCACAAAGCCTCTGTAACCCTTCAAGTCCATAGACGGAGACGTGGGGCCAACAGAGGTAGGAGCCTGCCTGCCCACTGCTGCTCCCTGGGAGGGGCTGCCTGCGCAGACCAGGACACACAGCTTCCCAGCAGGAGAGTTTCCCCTTTGATGCTAGGGTTCTCCGACCCACAGACAAGATGCCA
Source organism: Madoqua kirkii (assembly GCA_006408675.1). NCBI lineage: Eukaryota > Metazoa > Chordata > Mammalia > Artiodactyla > Bovidae > Madoqua > Madoqua kirkii. The sequence continues at coordinate 6,948 of SJYC01026393.1, forward strand.
CAGTCCTCAGCTCTCTCCCCAGTGCCCGCCTCCCAGGAGTTGTCTCCCGGCTGGCCTTGGCATCAGGACCTCTGCACAGGGCCGCTGCTCTGGTCCATGAGGCCAGGCTCCCTCCTCTCTGTGCTGAGCTATGTTGGCTGGTGAGAGCAGCTCCACCCAAAGGGTCCTGGTTATGCGAGTCCTCTGTCCCTGGGAGGTGGAGGGGGTGATGCGGAGAGGCAGAGGGGCAAAGACAAATGGGGACAACAGCAGCAGGGTCAGAAGAGGGTGGCAGCATCTCAGACCACAGTCGAGGAGGAGGATGGGGACGCCGAGGAGGCGGCCGAAGGGGATGCCGAGGACGGACTATTCCAGAACAGCCAGCGCCACTTGGGCTGCCGCTTCAGGTGCAGATAGTCCTCCTTCTCGTGCCCCTTCTGGGCCCGCTGGTAGTGGTCTTCCTCCTTCAGGTACCAGACAGGTGGCCACCGGTGTTTCTCAAAACACTGCTGGTTTTCTGGGGCAGAACAGCAGTAGGGCTGGGTGAGTAAGACACAGGAGGAGGGGCAGAGGGACTCCCACCCCTGCCCTGCTGCCATGGAACATGCCTCTGGTCCTCCTAGGGCCACATGCCAACCCCTGGGGACTGGAAGCAGAAGTCCTGCCTTCACTGGGCTCCCAAAGAGAGTCAGTTGCCCAGGGAGTGGAGCCAACGGTCCCCACTGGGGAAAGGCATTTCCACTTGTGTTTTTCTTCAAAGGCAGACGGAAGATCCTATCAAGACTCGGAGAATAAAGCAGGCTGCGACAAGGGATGAGGGAGAAACGGCGAGAAGAGCTATGGGCAAGATGCTCGGCCTGGCTGGGGAGACAGCAGATGCAGCTGGCAGAGCTGAGGTTCTGAGAGGGGAAATGTAGGGGGTGGGGGTATGCAGGAGGTCAGATGGGAGGGAAGGCTAGGCTGAGGGGTTTGGACTTATTCTAGAAGGTGTGGGGGCTCCATGGAAGTTTGGGACCAGGGAAGTGAGGCAGTTGGAGCTGTGCTTTAGAAAGAAAATGCTAGAAGGGTGATGAGGAGAGAGCAGGAGTGGGAGAACTGGTAGAGTACTAGTGGGGAGGAGGGTCACAGCAAAGCAGACGGTGCCCAGTGAAGACCAAGTGGGGGAGGCCAGCCACACCTCTTCCTGGATTCCATGAATCCTGGATCTCTGGATTCCTGTCAGGCCCCAGGACCTGAGACATCAATTAAGCAGAGACCAAGCTGCAGGGACCCCAGAGGATACCCAGATCTGTGTTGTCCAAGCTGTGACTTGTGCCCATTCCTAGGTTATGAAATTAATGTCATGAGTCATGAACAGTATTAAAAACAACTGGTATATTTTTCAATATGTGTACTAGGTCACAAGATAAAATGTAATTCTTCATAACCTAGAGGGGTGGGATGTGGGGATGGGAGAGAGGCTCAAGGGGGAGGGGATATATGTATAATTGCAGCTGCTGTGCATTGTTGTTTGGCAGAAACCAACCAACATTGTAAAAATTAGCAAACAAAAACGTATTTCTTATTGTAGAGTTCGGTCCACAAACATCTAAAAAAAATACCACATCTAGTCTGACTGTACCTGTGAAAAGCAGAAGCTCAGAGGGGCAGAATGAATTGCCCAAGGTCTCCGGTGGGCCAGGGTGGAGGGGCCGCCCTCCACACCAGCGCTTTTTCCAAGACCCCCTCCGCTGGGCTGGGTGCATGTTTGCAGGCTACTCCCCACCCACAGGGGTCTTTGGCAGCCTCTGGGCGCCCTGGGGTCAGGTCAGAGGCTTGGACCCATGGAGAGGGAGGTGGTAAATGCCACTGGGGATGCTCACCTGGGGACATGGCCTTCATGTCTCGGGGGAACTTGCGACACACATTGTTGTAGTTGGTGCGGATGTGGTGAAGACACCAGCCAGCCAACTGGGACGCACAGTGAAAGTGGGAACAGACAGGAGCATGTCTGGGCTGGGACCCCTGGGCCAAGGTCTGCACACAGATGTCTACTTTTGCCTTCAGAACCAGAGCTTTGGCGGAGGTGGGCAAAGGCCCTGAGACACAAAGAACCCACCTCGAGAGGCAAGGCCACACAAAACCATGACGGAATGACATGGATTTGCTCCTTGGCACCATCCCCACCTCACCCGTGACCTGCCCCCAGCAGCCCCAGAAACCCACAGTCCTATGTGTCTGCCCTTAGTCTGCCCTCCTCAGATCTGACCCCTCGTCCTCCATGCTGGACCAGAGCAGCCTGCATAAGGTGCTGCAAGCGGGCTTAGAGAGCTGACCTCCCTGGCATAATTGGCATATTTTAACTTCATAAACTCACCTTTAGAATTTTTGGCATCCTGAGGGCTGGTAGGGGAGATTTCGCCTGCCTGTTTTGGGTGGCTCAGACAGTAAAGAATCTGCCCGCAATGCAGGACACCTGGGGTTCAATCCCTGGGTCAGCAGGATCCCCTTGAGGAGGAAATGGCAACCCACTTCAGTATTCTTGCCTGGAGAATCCCATAGACAGAGGAGCCTGGCAGGCTAAAGTGCATGGGGTCGCTGAGAGCCAGACATGACTGAGCAACTAACACTATCACTTGGGAAAATGGAGGTAGGAAGTTCATCTTAGATGGAGAGTCCCCAGTGTGCCTTAAATGACCTCAGCAGGCAGCAACCACGTCTCTACAGGGCTCTGGGGTTCCCTCCCCTGCCCAACGATTGCCTGAAGTCTCTGTCCCTTCCTGCCACAGCCAGCCTCTCCTCTTGGCATGTTGAGATGAATCCTCTGGCCTGGAGGATAAATGGGTCTGCCCACTGGGGGAACCAAGTCTGTCAATGGGTTTCCTTCCTACCCACCACCTCCTGAACCCTCCCCATTTGCTGCCAACAGGCAGAGCCCAGAGCTGAGAATGTTGGAGAGATTCCTTCCCTGTCATCCTACCTGAGCCAGTTCCAGGAACACAAGGACGTCCGCATCGATGTCCACCATCATCTGAGTTGCTTCCATCAGCCCAGCCACTGTGTACTGCTCTGTGACACACACAGAGCCAGGAATGGGCTGAAGATCCACAGGAGTGGACAGGCTCTTGTTTATCCCCTCTCCGACCCCAGCAGGGGCCCACAGCAGGGCAAAGAGAGCTCCAGGGCAAGTCCCAACAGACTAGGAACGGCCACAGGAGATTTAAGTCTGCTCCCACCCAGTGAGGAAACCAGGACTAGGGCAAGACTTTCCCACTGGAGTGGAGGTGGAAGTGAAGGAGGAGACTGGAATAACCTATGAAGTTTTTTAAGCTACATATGTTGCAGCAAGGAGTTATACAGGTGGGGTGAAAGCCCCCACCCCTGATAATCAGCCATTGATACTGACGGGAGAGGGTATGAAATCTCAAATTTGCTGAGAACTATGGATTAGGACTAAGGATTAAATCAAGTTGTTAATATTAACTTAAATTTTGTAACAAATTGTGTACTAACCTTGCATTTCATGTTAAGGCCTTTCTAGGGAAGAAGTAAACACTTTTAGTTCTGAATTTTAACTGTATCAGTATAAACTGATAAAGTATTTTATCTTTAAAAGTAATATGTCTCAGCTGAGTCCATGGAAAAAGACCTAAAATCAACAGCCATCCTCACAGCAAAAGCATTGCTAATGCAAATATTGTGGCCTTAAAATCCCATTTCCAAGTACAGGAAGCCAAGACTTCTCAGAGAAATGGCTGACTCCAGGTATGGGGCAGGAAGTGTACATGATGAACCGGGAACATCTTGTTCTTCCAGAGCATCAGAAAGCTCCTCTAGAGACTCCACAGCCAACCTGAAGAGACTTCTACAGATTAAAGGAGCAGTAGAGTATCTGAGTTTCTATAAAGCTAATTGCAATTATTTAAAACCGACAGCTGGAATCAAGATTGTCGGGAGAAACATCAATAACCTCAGTATGCAAATGGCACCACCCTTACGGCAGAAAGCAAAGAAGAACTAAAGAACCTCTTGATGAAAGTGAAAGAGGAGAGTGAACAAGTTGGCTTAAAACTCAACATTCAGAAAACTAAGATCATGGCATCTGGTCCCACAACTTCATGGCAAACATATGGGGAAACAATGGAAATACTGAGAGACTGGGGGGCTCCAAAATCACTGCAGATGGTGACTGATACTGTGAAATTAAAAGATGCTTGCTCCTTGGAAGAAAAGCTATGACCAACCTAGACAGCATATTAAAAAGCAGAGACATTACTTTACCAAAAAACGTCCATCTAGTCAAAGCTAAGGTTTTTCCAGTAGTCATGTATGGATGTGAGAGTTGGACTATAAAGAAGGCTGAGTGCTAAAGAATTGATGCTTTTGAACTGTGGTGTTAGAGAAGACTCTTGAGAGTCCCTTGGACTGCAAGGAGATCAAACCAGTCAATCTTAAAGTAAATAAGTCTTGAATATTCATTGGAAGGACGGATGCTGAACCTGAGACTCCAATACTTTGGTCACTTGATGTGAAGAACCAACTCATTTGAAAAGATCCTGATGCTGGTAAAGATTGAAGGCAAGAAGAGAAGGGGACGACAGAGGATGAGGTGTCTGGATGGCATCACTGACGTGATAGACATGAGTTTGAGTAGGCTCCAGAAGTTGGTGATGGACAGGGATGCCTGGCATGCTGCAGTCCATGGTGTCACAAAGAGTCGGACACGACTGTGCAACTGAACTGAACTAAAAGCCAATAGAGTATATTCAAGTCCAAAAATTCATAATCACATGTAATATTAATAAAAAATCAACTGGTCACTCTCAAAGGATGATAGGAAACAAATGTGTATCTTGAAAACTGGTAAAGTGGGACTTTCGTGGTGGTCCAGTGGCTAAAACTCTACACTTCCAATGCAGGGGACCCAGATTCAACCCCTGGTAAGGGAGCTAGATCCCACATGCTGCAACTAAAGATCCTTCATGCTACCACTAAGACTCCACTGCAGCCAAATAAGTACCTAAATATAAGAGAAAGGAAAAACGACTGGTAAGTTAAAATACCACATATTCACCTGCCTTTCCTACATGAACTATTCTACTGGGAAAACAAACCATAGGTGAGGGAAAGTTTCTCGCCTTTTGAAAGTATTCCAACAGATTAAAAAAAGAAAAAGAAGATCGAACTGGAATATTACCATTTCACAACACTTAATAAATGGAATGGATCCAGGCAATAAAACTCAGTGGCTGCTAGCACCACAAAAAGAGAGAAAAGCAGATGATCTATGCTTCTTGATGAAAAGCAGAAACAACCTACAAAATGTAGTTTCACCAAAAGAAGACTGGATATAATCTAGCCTCTAGACCTGAAGGCCAGTTGATAGGAAGGAAATATGGTACAGTACAGAAAGGCAATCAGCAGAAAAATCTAGGTTCCCTAGATCAGAGGGTTTTTCCAATATATCGCGAGGGAAAGTTTTGTTTTTGTTTTCCACAGACAAGGTACTTACAGATTACAAAAATCTTAAAAGATATACAAAAAATAACATCATGCTGTAGTGTTTCAGGATGAACACTTGGATGATAAAACTATGAAGAGTAAGGAAGAGCGATCATAAAATCTTGGAGCAATAGGCAGGATGGTTACTTTTGGGGTGGGGAGGGCCCTATGGTTGAGAGGGACAGACTGGGGGCTCTGGTGTGGCAAGCAAGGGCCACTTTGGTTTGTTGTAATTGATTAAGGTGAACACATATTACATGTTTTGTGCAATATTTAACATGTTTAAAATTAAGCTTAAATTAATAACTTCACAGTAAGCTTATATCACAAAACATGTCACCTATTATACAACACTTAAAATTTTCCACTGTTCCTTGACAAGGTACATAGAAACATTTTTTAAATGTGCTTTTTTAGTGATTATGAAGCATTTCACAGGAAAGGCCATTCAATGTTATTTTCTATAAGCCTTTCCATGCAGCAGTGAGAGGTAACATTTTTAATGGTTACCTTGAAAAATCCATCCACGTGTGCTTAACCAGTGTGCCTGTTTGATTTGTTTCTGATTGCTTGCTATGATGAAACAAACCTAAAGAAACACCTGAATGCATTTTTTTTTTCATTTGGGCCATTTCTTTGTAGCAAGTCTTTCAAAAGTCATTTAATCTAAGAGTTTGGACTGTTTTCTGTGTTCTGGGAAAGGTGCACCACTTTTTCAAATTGTTGCAGCTGTGATCTGATTTATTATTTATTTATTTACTGGTTGCAATGCTTGGCGATCTTCATTCCCTGACCAGGGATCGAACCCATGGCCCCTGCAGTGGAAGCACAGCATTAACCACCAGACCACCAGGGGATTCTGCAGTTGAAATCTTTAGAAGCTTCTTACTCCCTTCCCTAAAGCCCTCAGTGTCCCCTGGCCTGCCTATGCAGCCTCAGCTCTTAACATTTGATTTCGGTCAATCACTTCCACCTCTTCCAGGGACCAAGCGCCACCTTTCAACTCATTTCTCATCATAGGATCGCTGCTTCCCTCATAACCAAGTCCCAATCTTGATCATCTGCCGAGGGCCACAGCAGCTAGAACACCAGGTCCTTCGCTTAACCTCAACTCAGTATCTGAGGCTTTGCTCTCTGCCACCAACCCACCCAAGGACACAACCTGGACATCAATGCCAGTACAGGTACCAACACCAACATCAACGGACCGCACCTGCTGACTCCAGCTCAGGAGCGCCACCTGTCGGCGGGCACCACGGGCTCCGGACGACTTCTCATCTGTACTCCACCATCTCTCCTCCTGCCCTGGGACCCCAAGTGCTGCTCCTTGGTCTCCCTCCTGCCCTAGTCCCTGCTCCACCCAAGCCTCTAGGGTTGGTCCATCCTGAAAGCTGAGCTCTAGTTCGCAGGATCTTCCAGGAATCAAAGAATTAGGAGTGACCAACAATTAGGTCAATGTTTACTGTGTTTCTAGAAGAAGAGAGAGAAAGTGAAGGCGGAAGAGAAGAAGGAAATGAGAAAGGGGAAGAAAAAAGAAAGGAAGGAGGAGATGCAAGGGTAGGAATGAGGAACGGTGTTCTGTTCTCTCTGACTTCTTAAGCTTGCCTGAGTGTGGCCAAGCTGAGAACCTCGAGCCCTGGCATCTACTGGTGCCCACTTGCTGCACTGCAATACCCTCTAGAGAGACCTATAAGGTGACCTCACCAAGCATCCCTCTCACACATTTCTTTACATTCACGTCCTCACCACAACCCCAATATGCACTGATGTATCTCATGCTATGTAAACGTATCCCCTTGGTGCTGGCAGCCTGTCCCCTAGGAGGAGACAGGTGAGAGAAGAAATCACATCTCCCAGGGGGTCCCTGACTCCTCCTCCTCCCGGGAGGCCCCTCCCCTGGGCTTAGCTACCTGTGAGGGTGACCAAGTGCGGCAGGCAGAAGCGGTTGGCCAGGATCATGAGTTTCATGTCGTCCAGGTCGGGGCTGGAGGTGAATATGCCAGTGTACAGGTACTCCAGCACGGCCCGCATGCCGCTCTTGCTCATGTAAGGAAATACCAGCTGCGGGTGGGAAGGAATGGAGCAGGCTGCAGCAAGGTCCAGCTTTCGGGAAAGAGCAGCAGATCTGAAGAACTCAGAAGGCTCTGGCCTGGACACTTGGTCTCCCGTAGACAGGCCGTCACCCCTCTGCGGTCCCTGGACCTGCTCAGAATCCCTCCTTCCCCAAAGGCTAATCTCCCACACCAACAGCCTGCAATGAACCCATCTGCTGAGGACCTGTGAGCAGGGCTCCAACAGCTTTTAAAAGGACCTGGACTCACTTTAGCATCCTTCTGGTCTGGAGGAAGCATGAAGGAGTCCTTCCGGTCACCTGCACCGGGCCCCACTCTATCCTTCGGGGAGCAGGGCCAAGTGGGATGTGGCTGAACGGACTGAACACCAGCTGGTCTCTCTGGGCTGCTCGAAGCTACGGCTCTGGGCCTCTGGGATCTCTCCAGAGCGGGACCAACACAGAAACTGCTTTCTCATCAGCCGCCAGCCTCTCCATTGGGAATTGGCTGGAACTTTACCGCTGCTTCTGTGGCTCTGGAGAGTTCCCATCTCACACTTTGCACATCTCAACCCACTCATGCTTCAGGGAGCAGAGACAACTCAGATCTCAAACTCTCCTCTTTACCTCCCAAAAGGACTCCCTTTCTAGTGTGTGCTAAGTCACTTAAGTCATGTCCGACTCTGTGAGACCCTATGGACTGTAGCCCGCCAGGCTCCTCTGTCCATGGGATTCTCCAGGTAAGAATCCTGGAAAGGGGTGCCCTTCCCTCCTCCAAAGGATCTTCCTGACCCAGAAATCATAGGAAATCCCTTCTCTGGGTTAGAGGATGCTATGCTCTAACATTCTTTGTTCAGCCTTTCATTCAAGAGTTTGCTGAGCATTGACAAAGAGACCAGAACTGAGAAGGGTACTCAGCAGAAATAAAAGACCTCATCCCTATACTCAAGGGAAACCTCAGATCAGCTGGAGAAACTTGGTGTGGACCCTTGGAACTTTAAGCAGATTCACAAAGGAGGACACTGTTAACTACAAGGCTGAGGGATGGACAGTCAGTGTCACAGTTCACAGAAGGGTAGAAAGGAGGTCAGACTTGAACTCCAGTCTTGATTTGGCTAGAACTCCCACTGACTCCTAATGTTTACTCTTAGTAATTTTTTTTCTGTCTCTTGACTATAAACCCCACTTGATCATGCTCAATTAAGAATTAAAATCAGTTCTATACTGAGGTCTCTTTTCCCCTATTGCAATAGTTTCTGAATAAAAATCTGTTCTTACTGCTTTAAGAAAAAAGTTTTTTTCTAAACTATAGAGCTAGGATGTGACCATAATTCCCCATCTTGGTATACTGCAAAGTCCTTGGCTATAGGAGCCATCTCATAAACTTGGGCCCATCACTTGGTGGTTTGGACAGAGTCAAGGCTGAAGGCAGTACCGTGAGGTGACAGATGCCTCCGATGGAAAGGCAATAAACTTCTCTCCCTCCCAGTCATTTCCATCCTAGCCTTACCTCCCTGGTGGAACTCTCCCACAAATGGCCCCCAATCATGGCAGCCATCCAGTCACAGCTAGAAATCAACAGGGGCTTGTGGGCGCTGATGGTGCCATCATCCAGGATGAAGGTCACATCTGTTGGGTGAGAGAAGATGCATCATGTGAGGATCAGGTGAAAGAATGTGGGACAACCAACCCATGGGTCAACACTGCTCCCGGATAACTGCTTCCTCCTGAAGCCACAGTCTGTGAGTACCACATGACCACAGTCTCAGGCTGGAGGCTCTAGTTTCAGGAGCAGAGCCACGGTATCTCCAGGACATCGGTGGCTGAGATGACTCAGAATGCTACTCGGACCAACCCAGATTCTGCAGAAGGCTCCTGGAGGGAACTCCCCTGCCTTTGGGACACCAGCTCCTAAGCCTGTTTCATACCTGAGAAGGTGCCTTTGGCCAAGCACTCCTTAACCTGGTTGATCCGGCAGACATGGAAGGCCTTGATGATCTCCTGGTTCATAAAGGCCTCATTGTTGAGGATGTTGGCCACCATCATGCGCAGATCAAAGACCTCAAGCAGCTCAGTGATGTGGGTGATGTGCATGAGGTCTCGCTCATTCTCGTCCAGCTCCCCTGTGTACAGGTGCTTGAGAACAGCCCGGAAGGGTCCTGGCTGAATGGACTTGTCCATTTTCACCACCACCATCAGCCAGGATTTGTAAGTCAGTGGGTCTTCTGTTGTCTCTTCCTGGATGCTCACAAAAGCTCGGCTCCAGGAAGACAGCCCTCGACCCCGCCCAGGCAGGTACCCTGTCCCATTGCCTTATAAGATCCCATTGCCGGTGGATGCCTGGAGCCCAACAGGCCCAGAGCCCCCGCCCTCCTCCACGCTCTCACACCCGTCAAAGCTGGCTGCCCGGAGCAGGGAGTCCTGGCCGTGGTGGTAGTGGTGATGGTGGTGGTGTTGATCAGGGTGACCCCGGTAGTCCTCTGAGTGGGGGCCCCCTGACTCTGAGGCTCCCCCCAGCTCGCCCTCACTCAGGTCCATGAGGTACAGGTTGTAGAACTTGGAGAATGTGGAGAGGTAGGTCTTGTGGGCGAAGATGCGCACCCGCTCCTGAAGCACAAGGATAACGTCTGCACACAGCCATATGTAGGGCTTCCTGGGTAGTTCAGCTGGTACAGACTCCCCTGCAATTCAGGAGAGTCCGATTCAATTCCTGGGTTGGGAGGTTCCCCTGGAGAAGGGATAGGCTACCCACTTCAGTATAAAACCTATAGTTAATACACAAAAGATCAACTTTATTTTAAAACCTGAGGATAGTTCCTTAACGTTTGATCCTGATATCTGATTTTTTGTTTGTCTGCACTATGTACAATGCTCATTTGTAAAAGTGTGTGTGTGAACTGCTCGAGGAGGGATAGGGTGTGATGGACAGTCTCTGGCTCATGGATCCAAGGCCTCCTCATGGGCCAGGGTACCTGATTCTTGATCCACACATTTGACATTACTCCAGGGGGTACAGGCCATGGCCACGAACTTCCTATCAGGGCACCTGGGTACAGACACAGGGATGACGTAGGGGACCCATCAGGGACAGCTGGCTGGATAAGGAGAAAGAAGGTGCAACCTCCTATCCCAGGTCTCCTGACAAGACAGTGGAGGGGGGCAGGCTCCCGCTGTCTGCAGGCCAGGATCCCCTCACTCCCCCTCATTGGGCGGGAGGTTCCAGGCTTGTGCACTGCCGCCCCTGGGCTCCTGCTGAGTGTTCAGAGCTGTCCTTGCAGGGCCTCTGCAAGGCCCACCCTGGCCTCCCTGGGCTGCAGGGGGAGTCCTGTGATGGGGGCCTCATCTAGGTCAAGGGTCACAAGGGTGTGGGCCCAAGTTGAGCTTCATCCTTCAGTCAAGCTTTAAATAGGAGGCCCTCTCGTCCTCCACCTGTTGATTCTTCCTACCAACCTCAGCCAGCCCTGGAGCGTCAGAGGACGGCAAATTACTATTGACCTTCAAGTCCCCAAATAGGAAAGATTCAGGTGCCACTGGAGAACAAGGGCTGGGTGTGAGGCCAGTCAAGTTGGCTCAGGGTTTTATAGGAACCTTGAAGGAGCACACACATGGCCTCATCATGACTTCTGTCTGCTGTCAGCACCTTTGGTCTTTCTAGGCCCCTTCTTGCTTACAAAAATAATTAAAGATTATAGTTAGGACTCAATAGGTATAAAGATGAATATAACTGAGACTGAACTCTATCCAAATAGTTTTGTATGATTTCAAGATTTATTTTAAAAATTGGAGTATAATTGCTTTACAATATTGTATTATTTTCTGGTGTACAATGAAATGAATCAGCTACCCCTCCCTCTTGGACCTCCCCAATCCTCTAGGTCATCAGAGAGAATGAAGTTGAATTCCCTATGCTATACAGCAGGTTCCCACTATTTATTTTATACGTGGTGGTGTATATATGTCAACCCCAATCTCTCAGTTCATCCTATCCCTCCCTCCCCCACCTCCGCCACCGTCCCATGTCCAGATGTGTGTCCTCTGCATCTCTGTCTCTCCTCCTGCCTTGCAATAGGTTCATCTGTACCATTTTTCTAGATTCTACATATATATTTAAAAATTTTTCGTGGGCCACTGATGGGATCATGGGCCCTAACCTGCAGCCTACTATGCCCAGTGGAAAAGCTAGCTTGGCCTAAGGGGAAATGTGTTGAAAAGGTGTGGGGATGGACACTGCAGGGGGCAGTGTGGGGCCAAACAGTTGGATGGGGAGGGGCCTTTGCAGCCTCAGAAGAACCCACCAGCATGAGAAAGCCTGGGGGCAATGGGGCTCTATAGGAAGAGGGGAGAAAATGGGGTCCAGGGAAGCTCAGGAGTTTCCCTGGTGGCTCAGATGGTAAAGAGTCTGTCTGCCACGCGG
>SJYC01026394.1:0-65980 GCA_006408675.1 Madoqua kirkii
TTTGAAGAGTTTGTTGATATTCTCAAACAATACAAGAAATAGCTACATTATCTACTAGCTAGAAAAGACTCATATATTCATGAGTCCATGAACAAAATACATACATTTATATAAAAGAAAGCATGTGTGTACTTTCCTCCCCCTCCTTGCCATTTCCTCTGGAGAAGCTGTGAGTGGCACAGGGCAGGGGTGTATGTTCTTGCTGGGTGATTCACTCCTTCCTTCCCCTCTTTATGCCTGCATGGGTGTGTCTCCTGCTCTGACTCAAGATTTCCAGGCACCAGGTTTCTTGAAGACTGGAATTCAGCCCCTCCTCCGTCCAGCTCCTCCCTGCCCTTCCCCTGGGAAAGGGGCCCCAGCCTGGCCTGACTCCCCACAGCCTCCCCGAGTGGTGTCTCTGGGTTGCACCTGGGCCTGCTAGGCTCCCTGGAGGTGCAGACTGGCTGTGACAGAGCTGTTGGGAAGGTATCCTGCTTGCTGGGGCCCTTCTGTGGCCCCTCACTTGTGAACCTCCTGCCACTCTGGGGCCACCTTCTCTTTCTGTCCCTGCTGGCCTTTCTGTATCCTTCTCAGTGGGCCTGGTGACTCAGCCCTGCAACCTCACAGAGATCCCCTTTTTATTTTTTCTCTCTCCTGGACCTTACGCCCTAGCTCTTCTCCCTTTGAGTTCCTGGGAGGCTCCACGGTCAGGCTTCTGTCCCCTTCCCAAAGCCAAGGTGCTGAGTACAGAGCTCTATCCACTCCGAGGGGCTGCCCTTCTGCCCCTGCCCGTTGGCCCCTCTGCCTCACCCTGGAGCCACGGGAGCACAGCCTGCTGCTTTAACCCCCGCAGCCCCCCAGTGCCATCTCTCCTCTCCTCCACAGTCTGCTCCTGCTCAGCTACCCTTCCCCTTGCCTCCAAACCAGCACCAGATGTCCCGTGACATCTCACAACAGGAAACTCCCATTCTCCAGCTCTGTACCATTTTTCCTGACATTTCACTTTTCCCCCACTCTCCCCACACCAACATGGACACTACACCTCCTGTGGGGCTGTCTCTGACAGTTAGGAAGAGAACTATGAGAAGATAAATGCATTCTCAAGATGGCACGTATCCATTGTTATGTTGGAGCCCTTCAACCACCTTCTCTCCCCAAAACCTCAAACATCAGCATCCTGAGAGCCAAGAACTTGTGAATATATTTGAAAATAGATTAGATTCTTATCAAGTTCTTATTAGAACATGAGGCTTCCGAGAAGAAACAGAATACCTGGGTTAACCTAGAGGGGTATTTTTTCCTTCACACACACACACACATGCACATATAAAAATACTCATGCACTGTTTTGGTTCTTAGCAACAGTTCGTTCATTTCGGTCTGGAGACTGGAGGAGTTATGATGTGAGGGTTGCTCACAATGTGCTTGTTCTCCCCATGACGGAGAAAAGTCAGGCCCAGGACTGGAGTTGAGAACTCAGAGGGTTTTCTGTTGGGACCAGGACAGGGGCAGGTTTGTACAGAGCTCTTTAGAATTCTGCAGGTGAATGAGGGCAGACCCTGGCAGAGTATTCACACCTTCAGAGGGAGCATGAGATCCTCAGAGGGGGAATGTCATCACTGTAGGGAGCGAAGATCCCCTGGAAGGTAAGTGGTCCAGACAAAGCTCACCCCCATCCTGTATGCCCTGGTCTGTAGCGGAAAGCAGGGACCTGCATTTCCTGGCTTCCCTGGTGGCTTAGATGGTAAAGAATCTGCCTGCAATGCAGGAGACCTGGGCTCAATGCCTGCGTCAGGAAGACTCCCTGGAGGAGGGAAAGGCAACCTACTCCAGTATTCTTGCCTGGGAAATCCCGTAGACAGAGGAGCCTGGCAGGCTATAGTCCATAGGGTCGCAAAGAGTTTAGCAAGACTGCAACTAACACTAACTATTGTAGAAAATAAACATACCGTTATGGCAACAATCAGATAATACATAAAGGTTCCTATGAGAAATCTCTCTCCAGCACTGTTCTGTTTGGCTCTTCACTGCAGCTAAGGACAGGGAGAAATCTGCCCATGAAAAGAGCCCCAAAAAGGTGATGGGGTGACACATGACGTCACCCATACCATTCTCAACTGCCCCAGGAAAAGAGTAATGGCGGTTATAATGACTGCACCCCCCAAAGCGGATTCATTCTGGTGTCTTCTTGTGTGCTTCCTCAAAAGGGGAGGATCCCACATATGACTGGGCTTTTGAAAGCATAACTCCTTCACAAGAGAGGTCTGAGAGAAGCCTAGTGGTATTTGAAACTTGTTTAATGTTTTTTGATTGTAACTAAAGGGCAATAAGAAGAACCCTTTGCTGATCTAGAGGTGTCTTCCTTATCTGGAAGTTCTCTGCGTGGCATAATTCACAGGCCATCTGAAAACTTTTCCTCTAAGATCAGGAAAAAGATAAGGATGCCACTCTCACAACTTTTATCCACATAGTACTACAAGTCCTAGCCAGAGGAATTAGGCAAGGAAAAGAGGTAAAAGGCATCCAAATAGGAAATAAAAAAGTAAAACTGTTACTATTCTCAGATACAGGATATTATATGTAGAAAACCCTCAAGACTCCATCAAAAACTCTTAGAATAAATGAATTCAATCAAGCTACAGGATACAAAATCAGCATGGAAAAACTTATTGTTATTTCTTTATATTAATAATAAACCAGCAGAAAGAGAAATTAAGGAAATAATGTCCTTTACAATTGCATCAGAAAGAATAAAATTTCTAGGAATAGATGTAACCAAGGAGGTGAAAGATATGTATATTGAAAATAAGACACTGAAGAAGACACATCTGTGACAACATGGGTGGGCCTTGAGGGCATTATGCTAAGTGAAATAAACAGGACAGAAAAAGCAAATACAATATAATCTCTATTATATGTGAAATTTAAAAAAAAATCAAGCTCAGAGGTACAGGGAACAAATTGATAGCTGCCAGAAGTAGGAGGCAGCGGGGTGGGGTGGGAGAAATGGGTAAAGAGGATCAAAAGGCAAAAAGAAAGCAAAGAAGGACTGGATGTAAACTGAGAGTAACAGACTCAGGAGAGGGCACGACTGCAGCTTCAGCACAGGGATGGGGAGGGGTTTGGGGGCTGGTTAAAATGTCTCTTGCTTTCTCTTGGTTCTCAGTGATGGTGATGAGGCTGGGGGTACACAGGACCTCCACCAGCCCGAGTCATCAGTTCCATCCAATCTGCCTTGGGTTCTCTCTGGCAGCTTCCCTCCCCAGGACCAGCTTAGACTTGCCCCTCCCCTAGTTGGACTGTTACCAAAAGACCTGCCTCAGGCCTCAGGGGCCAAGGGACAAAGTATACATTAAAAAAAAATTAAATTAAATTAAAAACAAAACACGGGGATTCCCCGGTGGTCCAGTGGTTAGGACTCTGTGCTTCCACTGCAGGGACACAGGTTTACTCCCTGGTCAGGGAACTAAGTTCGCACATGCCATAAGGCAGCCAAAAGATAAAATGAGACAAACAGAAAACTTTATCAGACTTTCCTAGTGGTCCAGGGGTTAAGAATCGGCTTGGCAAAGCAGGGACAGGGATTCGATCCCTGCTCCGAGAAGATTCCATATGCTTCGGGGCAGCTAAGCTCCTGCCCCACAACTTCTGAAGCCTGCACTCTAGAGCCTGTACTCCACAAGAGGAGCCACGGCAATGAGAAGCCCGCCCACCAGGACCAGAGAGTAGCCCCTGCTCTCCGCACCCAGAGAAAAGCCAGTGGGCAGCAGTGAAGACCCAGCACAGCCAGAAATAAATTAATTAAAACATGTTTTCCAAGCAAACAAAACCCCAAACTTTCCTCAGGCCACCAAGGGATTTATTGACTCTGAATGATTAGACTCAGAGCTCTCAGTGGACATGTTGGTATTCTGGTCCACAATTTAAAAAAAGAAAAAAAAAATCCAATACAGGGTCTGGCTGGGGGGCCACTGCTGTGACAACACATACGAAAGCTCTTCCCCACCCTGGGCCCCCACCAGGCTTCTGAGGGGGCAACTTCCAGAACACCTCCAGCGGGCAGCTCAGGACAGAAACCCTTGTTTCCACTCTGTAACATTCTGACAGGAAGCAGGCTTGTGGCGCAAAGTGATGAGCAATAGAAAGCAAAGGCAGAGAGGGATTTAACTCCTTTTTGGATCAGGCTCACCTGTGAGTGGAAGAGGTTTTCATAATAAGGGTTCCTTTCTCTTTTATGTTGCATGACTAAATCTGAAAGGTGCTGTAACAGACTTTGATGGAACTTTAAAAAAAAAAAAACAAACACAAAAACTATTTGTACTTGTCTTGCTGTATAAGTACTCACACCCTCATGGGATAGAGAGTCCAGCACCAGTGAAGTATCAGGGAGAGACTCGGGCTCGGGAACAGCAATATGGAGTTCGTGGGAAGAGCCCGCACATATCAGAGACCCTCTGGGAGGTGAGAGGAGGAGTAGAAAACACTGGGAAACCTGAGGAGTGAATGCTACCTTATAGATTTTATTTAAATGCCAGTATTTGTTTAGTTGTCTGCCTTGGGTCTTTGTTGCAGCAGGGGGGATCTTCCTTCTGTCCTGGGGGTTTCTTTCCTTGTAGTGCATGCCCTCTCTAGTGTTGGAGGGCGGGACTCAGTAGTTGGGGTGTGCCAGCTCAGTAGCTTGAAGCATGTAGGATCTTAGTTCCCCCTGTCAAGGATCAACCATGAGAACTCTGCACTGGAAGGCAGATTATTAACCACTGAAGCACCAGAGAAATCCTGATTTGGTAACTTGTTGGTCCTGGCAAACTAGGGAGATGGGACAGTCCAGGGTGACTTGGACCCTTCTCTGAACCTGATGATAGGAAGTACTACATTGCCTCAATGAGAATGGTGACCCCAGTTTGTGAAATCAGAGACATTCAGAGCTGTGAACATAAAATAAGACTTGGTGGATGTGTTCATCTGCAAATAAAGTGTTATAACTACATAGTCACAGCCAGGCCACCTTCTTTCTCCTGGATGCCACTTATACTGGGGAGTTATTCACCAGGCTCCAAATAGATCTGTTGGGTAGAACTTCAGGTTTATAAAATAAGGGACTTCTAGAATCATGTTTAGCCTACAAATAACCCAATGCAGAGTACACGGAATACTGGAATGCATGGAGATACAACACAAATCTTACTGAACATCTGCAGCAAGCACAGCTGCTGCTGCTGCGTCACTTCAGCGTGTCCGACTCTGTGCGACCCCATAGGCGGCAGCCCACCAGGCTCCTCCGTCCATGGGATTTTCCAGGCAAGAGTACTGGAGTGGGCTGCCATTGCCTTCCTCGGCAGCAAGCACAGACAAGGTGGTAAACAAAGCTCCAAAATATCTTAATTTTATCCTTTATGAAAGCATTAAGCCTCTGCTACTTAGTTGTTGAGGTTTTTAAGAGTTAAAGTGAAGTCACTCAGTCGTGTCCGACTCTTTGCAACCCCATGGACAGTAGCCTACCAGGCTCTGTGGTCCATAGGATTTTTCAGGCAAGAATACTGGAGTGGGCTGCCATTTCCTTCTCCAGGGGATTTTCCCAACCCAGGGATTGAACATGGGTCTCCTGAATTGCAGACAGACGCTTTACCATCTGAGCCACTAGCAAAGAGTTAAGACATGGCCAAAGAGTTAATATCGTACTCTTCAAGCAAGGCTTTTGACAAACTGGAGGTGAAAAGCACGTTGCCTGCTGCCACCTGGTGGCACAACCATATATTTAACCAAGACTGGCAACTAGTCTGCAGATGGATCCTTGGAGAAATAGCCATTAAGTAACTTGGAAAAAATCACTTGAAATCTTTAGGACTCTACTCCTTTTTAAAAAGGATTATTACTTAAATTATAATGTTCATACAAGCAATCAAATACAAGAGCTTTCAAAGGTATAAAATAGTAAATATCCTTGTGCACGCTCAGCTGGCTTCAGTCGTGTCTGACTCTTTGTGATCCTACGGACTTGCCAGGCTCCTCTGTCCACGGGATTCTCCAGGCAAGAATAATGGAGTGGGTAGCCATTCCCTTCTCCAAGGGATCTTCCAGACCCAGGGATCGAACCCTGTTCTGCATTGCAGGCAGATTCTTTACCACGTGAGCCACCAAGGAAGCTTCCCCCACAAAAAAATATTCTTATAGCCCAGCAAATGTTCTGCCATTTAGTAGTGAGGGCCAAACTTATTTTTCCAGGGTTATTCTTTTTTTCTCTTGATTACGATTGGGGGCTGGTATCTTGTGAACATGTGGTAGATGATCAGAAACTGGAAATGTGGTCAATGAAAGAGGTCTTGGCCATCTTCCCTTTCATCTATTCCATTTTCTCTAGGGCGAAGCCACCTCTTTGAATCAGGACAGGCTATTGGGAAGGTGTCAGATGACTGGAGCTCTTAGGAAAGATAGATCTCACCAGTAGCTGGAGAATCTGGTTATCTACATGGTGAGAATTAAAAGGTTCTATAAAGGTCTTCTGCCTTCTCAATATCTTCTCCAGCACTCTGAAGTGTGGGTGGAATAGGGGTGTCTTCAGTTGACCTGGCATCATTTCCTTGTTAAAAAAAAAAAAAAGTATTAGAGGCCCAAAATGGAGTCACTTGTGCTAAAAGGAAGACTTAATACTTGACCTTATGGCAGTCACAATCCTCTCCAAGAAGGTAATCCTAACTGGTCAGTGTGAATTTTGTGGTCAGCACCAATGAGGTAAACCTCTCCATCCTTGAAAGGAAGATGAAGTAAACTGGCACAAAGATCCCTTCATCCATTATGAACAGGCTAACTAAGTTTGAAATAATCTTTGTCTTTGACTTCCTGATCTTACCTTTAAAAATCTCTTTCTATAGACTTTTGGAGCTCCCCTCTACTTGCTAACCAGGATGCTGCCCAATTCATGAATTATTCAATAAAGCTAATTAGATATGTTAACATTTACTCAGTTGGAGCAACATCCCTGAGATTCTTCTAGTTTTCCCATCCCTGTGTTGATTTCATTATCACACCTGGTAACAAGAAAGCTCCAACAGTTTCAGGCCTCACAATAAATTCAGAAGACAAGTAAACTGCTTCAGTCCTATTATTCCAAGCAATTCAGCCCAATTCAACTATCCACTGTTAAGAGTAGAACTTTGGGTTTGGGAATGGGACTTACTATTTGAATTAAGACAAGCCTTGAAGAGGGACGTAAAGTCAGCTCCCTTCAAGACGTATGGGATGAAGGGGTCTAACTGGATATAAATAATCATATGAATAAAATCCTGGTTGTGTTCTATTCAGGTAAGAGAGGGGAAGTGGATGCTGAGTAGGCAACCAACAACATTCTCTTAGACCAGGAATTGATTTAGCACAATACAACACACACTGATAACACTCAAATGAAATTCAACTAGTGTCAGGCAATCAATAACCAATAGTGCAAACAGGAATAAAATAACCACTCAGCTCTAGGCAATGTGGCCATGCAAAAATATAAACCTAGTGTTGCCAGACCTTCAACATTTTCGAGAGAAGTTGGTAATCTATCTATCTGTTTTTGGCCATGACATGTGACATGTGGGAACTTAGTCCCTGATTAGGGATCGAACGCCATATAGCCTGCATTGGAAACAAGGAGTCTTAACCACTGGACCGCCAGGAAAGTCCTAACGTATCTTAAAAGGCAGTCAATAGTGTCCAAAATAAACAAAGCATACTTGTCGGCCAAGTACAGCCTGTGACCTTCAACTTTACAAACTCTGGGCTAGAATGATTGTATGCCATTCAGTGGCTCTGTGCATGCAAGATTTGCCAAGAGCAAGGAAGTCAAAGGAGGGATGTCAGAGTCATTTCATACAGTGCTTTCCCTGACAGGTCTCCAAACACGGTTCCCAGGCTTCTGCCTCACCCAGAGTTCATCTGGAGCCAGTTGCCTCTTTACCGCTGGGCAAAGTGTTCCAGTATCAGGAATTCTAGTATGAGGAAACATGAACGCTTCTTTCCCACTGTTTACATTCTGACTTTACTGGGTAGTTTTTTATACCTCTGTGAGGCATACAGCTTTTCATCAATAAATTAGTTTGATTATCTTCCTATCATTAAAACACATTCAGTTTAATTGAGTGGAAAATAGCAGTTTGTTATTAACTAAAAATCAATGCTTAATTAGCTTAAAATAGACGAGTGTTAAGATCAGAGGCTTCCCTGGTGGCTCAGAGGTTAAAGTGTCTGCCTGCAATGCAAGGAGATCTGGGTTTGATCCCTGGGTCGGGAAGATCCCCTGGAGAAGGAAATGGCAGTCCACTCCAGTATTCTTGCCTGGAGAATCCCATGGATGAAGGAGCCTGGTGGGCTGCAGTCCACGGGGTCACAAAGAGCGGACACGACTGAGTGGCTTCACTTTCACTAAGATCAGAAACAACTTATTGATTTATGTTTATCTATTCCCTGGTCAATTTCTTGTTGAAAAGATACACAAAGTAACTGTCCATCCCGTTTGCATGTTAGAATCCAGTGGGGGTGGGGAAGGGTTGGGAAATGTTTTTTTATAAAATGTGGATGCCAAGGCCCTACACAAGAGGGACCAAAACTCCCCAAGTGATTTTAATGTGTAGACAGAGCTGTCATACATTTCCCTGTAATAGCTACAACCTTCTAAACTCACCGAGTCTCTTGGGTTTTCTCCAGAACTTTTCATTTCAGCAAAAAGGAGCTCACAGTAATATTTTTCCGAGGTGCCTGAAAGTTAGTCCTTTCCTCTGGGGATTGACGGCGCCATTAGCCAATCGCCAGTCTGAGCAGAACCAATAACAGGTAACAGAACAAGAGGCACTGGAAACAAAAGGGTCTCAGTTAAAAAAAAAAAAAAAAAAAGGCGGGGGGCGGGACTTAAGTGCTTCCCTGGTGGCTCAGCTGGTAAAGAATCCGCCTGCAACGCGGGAGACGCCGATTCGATGCCCTAGAGAAGGGAACGGCTACCCACTCCAGTATTTTGGCCTGGAGAATTCCATGGACTGTATAGTTCATGGGGTCACAAAGGGTCGAACACGACTGAGCAATTTTCACTATTCACAGTATAAAAAAAACAAAACAGGTCGCAGTAGCAATAGTTAACAAACGGGAAAAAAATTTGGGACGTTTCCTCTGACGTCAGCGAGGCCTCTCCACAGCAGCCGCCGGGTGCCCAAGAGCAGCTGGATGTCGCTTACTTCCGGAAGCGGGGCGCCCTCGAAGCGCGTCACTTCCGCCCGGTTGAGTCTTGTCCTTCACTCTGCCAGATTGAAGCGACTTCCTCTTTTCTTTCCCTTCTCCTCCCCTT
Organism: Madoqua kirkii; assembly: GCA_006408675.1. Taxonomy (NCBI): domain Eukaryota; kingdom Metazoa; phylum Chordata; class Mammalia; order Artiodactyla; family Bovidae; genus Madoqua; species Madoqua kirkii. The sequence goes on from SJYC01026394.1 coordinate 9,296, forward strand.
GGCCCCGCCTCCCGGAAGTTCGCCGGGTCTTCTCTTGTAGGTTAGGGGTGAGAGGTGGGAGGGCTACGCGGACCTTGGTGAATAACTGCCCCGAGTTCCACTCTCGGGCGGCGCAAGTTTGAAGAACTCAGGTTAGATCTTGGCCAAAGGCGGGACGGGACTCAGCGGGCAACGGGAATCCCCATCGTCTTCCGCTCCAAGGCCTCCCTCACTCGGGCCTGTAATTGGCCTCTCCGAAGGCTGGGGTCCTTGGCCCGTCTGGAGTCGGATTGAGGCTATTGTCCTCCTACTCTCTCTTCAGGCGAGGTCCCACTCCAGGTTGCTGCCACCGATACCCTTCTCCTGGAGCTTCAGTTGGAAGCGGAGTTGTGTGTCGTCTTGGTGATGGCAGGGCTGATACCTTCAGTAGCGAAGCGCTTTAGCGTCTATTCCGCTTCTTTTGAGCTCGGAAACCTTGGGAGGCGAATAGAGCAGAGAGAGTATGTGATCACTTGCATTGTGCATATCAAGAATTCCTTTCTGAGGCAGCACGGCTCTCTAAGAGTTAGTACTGGGATTCACACCCAGATCTAGCTTCTCTAGGGTGACACAAATTCGTGGGGAGAGCGTTTAGAAATAGGGAAACTGGAAATATAAAAAGGAGAGTTAGCATTGCTGAGTGCATGCTTCGTGTTCGGCCTTATGCTAAAGTCTTTCTGTACTTATTCATTCCTTATGAGGAGCTTAGGAAGCATATACTGTTGTTATTTCTGCTTTAGGAAACTGAGGCTCAGAGATGATATATGGCTTGTTCAGTATTAATAAAGTAGACATCTCCCAGTTCTTTTCCAGCCCTCTGATCCTCCCAACACTGTAGAATTAAGTGATTTTCTATATTTCTAAATTAAACTGTATTTTCAGATGTTGCCATTTCAGGAAATGAGATGCCTGAAAATTTTGTAAGTTTCTTCATCCTTTGCCTGTTATCTTGTATTTTAGTAGCATCCTATTTAGAACTTTGTAGTCCTGTAAATCAGCTGCAACTCTTACTTCACAGTTTACTTTTCTCTTTCCAAGAGGAACTTGAGGATCATGTTGCTAAGTGTGGAATTAATGGACCCGGGTTAAAGGATTGACAGGAAAAGTTGCTAGTTTTTACATCCTATATGGACTCTAGTTGCTCTCCTTGCCTATTTTACCTAAGATTTTTTTTTCTCTCCAGGAAAACAGCTATCATCTTGTGCCAAGATGTCAGGAATTGGAAATAAAAGAGCAGCTGGAGAGCCTGGCACATCTGTGCCTCCAGAGAAGAAGACAGCTGTTGAAGATTCAGGGACCACAGTGGAAACAATTAAACTTGGGGGTGTCTCTTCAACGGTATGTGGAAGTAATGCTGTGAGAGTGTGCTTTTCTTCTGTTAGATTGCAACCTAGAAGTAATAATTATGGAAGCCTTTTGGAGTAAAGAAAGTTGATTTGAAAAGAAGAGGAAGATAAAACAGCCAAAAGTAGATGAAATGATGTGTTGCTCATTTCTGAAAAAGAAATATACTGACATTTGATCTTTGTTTTTAAAAGTATATTCATATTCTTTGAAGAGTCTGGTGCCAGATTCAGCATTGACTGTAGTTATTTAGCAGTGGGAAGCTATACACTGATTTTTCATTCACTGGAAACTAAGGGGCCAGGTACTAAGAGGCAGTGTAGCAAAATCATTCATTGAGAGAGTGCCTTCTTATTTCCTTGTCTGTAAAATGTAATCATAGTATCTACCTCATTGGGGTTTTGAGAGGAGGAAATGAAAGGGTTCCTGTTAAGGAACATTACTTTTTAACATGGTAAGTACTCAGTATATGTGATCTATTAATAGTTTTTATTGGGCTAGATATTGTGTCTATAATGGTGAATAAAATAGATATCTTCCTTATTGTTATGGAGTTGTCAATTTTTTTAGACATTTATACACCTAAAACTTATAGTAATGTTATATGTCCATTAGACACCATAATAAACTCACTATAATAGATAAGGAGTCTGTATTTTGGAACTTAACCATAGGGATATGGTGTTAAAATGCTTTACATTTGTATAGCCTACAAAACCGTATCTGCTTTTTGAAATTGAGGATCAGAGAGTCATAGGAACATTCAGAGTAAATTATTGATGAAGCATTGTTTCTGCATTTGCTGTCTGGGATTCATCAGCCTCCTGTTGCCAGCAGGTGATTTTGTCTTGGCACTGTCTCACATCATGCATCCCAGGGACATTTTTTCATTCGATAAACATAAATATTTGTTGAGCATCTGTTATTTGCCAGACACTGTGCTTTACACTAAGGACAGCTCCTGGACTGCAGTTTGTAGGTTGGCACTGAGAAAAGAATGATAGAGTGAAAAATGTGCACTTCCCAGAGATAACTACATATGCCAAGGGATGCACAAAACACACATCCCAGTTTGGACTTTATCTAGAAGGCAGTAAGGAGCCACTGGAAGGTTTTAAGCAGGGAAGTAACATGCTCTGACTTAGGTTTTGAAAAAAGACTCTATGAGAGCTAAGTTTATAAGGAGTTCAGTTAACAAAATTGTTCCCTCATCCCTTGTCTCTCTTCTCCCTCCTGTTCTTCCTCTCGAAGGGTGGGGAGCTGGGGCATGTGTCCACTGATCCTGCCCAGCTGGTTGACAGTTGCCCTTGAAGGCAATAGCTTCTCTTCTGCACTTCAAGGTTTCTGTCGTAAACCAGCTGAGATTGTGGCACAAAATACTTTGAGACTCCGTGGTGTGCTTCAAGTGGGAAAACTGGCAGTATGACTGGAGCTGTCCACCAGAGCTATGCTGGTCTGGCCTGGGATGAAAAAGTGTCTGCTCTGTGTAGAAGACTGTTGCAGTAATCTTGATGAAGGATCACAGTGGCTTATGCCATTGTGAAGATAGTGTCAACAAGATTTGTTCGTGGATTGGATAAAGGGTATGAAAGAAAGGAGGCAAGATGAGCCCAGGATTTTAGAAGTATGGAGTTTTCACAAGCTGAGCTAGGGAGGTATATGAAAGGAGCAGATTTTGGGGAGCTGTGGGAGAGCAATCATAAGTTTGATATTGGACTATACGTCTGAGGTATTTATTAGACCTGTGAGTGGACAGGTAGTTGGATGAGGTGATCTGCAATCTGTGGAGAGGTCTTGGCTAAAGCTGAAGATTTCTGAAGCATTGTAGATGGAATTTAAATCCATGAGACTATAGGCTCTCCTGTAAGGGACATGCATAGATAGAGAAGTCTGAGAACAGGGCCCTGGAGCAGCAACACTTCATGTCAAGGAGATGAGAAGAGGCTGACCAAAGAGGGGCCACTGAGGTAACAGGAGAGCAAGGGAGGGTGGGATCCCAGAGGCCAAAGCAAGAAAGAGCTTCAGGAAGGAGTTGATCAGGGGCTCCTGACGGGTTGAGAAAGGGGAGGACTGAGACTTCAGATTTAGTCATAGAAATTACACTGGAGACTCAGCAAGAACGGTATTGGTGGGATGGTGGCAATGGCAGCCTGATTACAGTGAGCTTAAGAGAATGTGTGAGGAGAAGAATCAGGGGAAAGAGGCAGAGGTGTTGCTTTGGAGGGGTGTTGATGTAAAGTAGAACCAAGAAAATGGGGCCTCAGCACGAGGGAAATCGGGGGTTGAGGGAAGTTTATTTTTTTTTTTAAAGTAGGAAATATTATGGTATTTTTATTTATTGGTGAAATGATTTGATAGGATAAATTTGATCCTAGAGAAGAGCGTGGCTGCCTATTCCAGTATTCCTGCCTGGAGAATCCCCATGGACAGAGGAGCCTGGTGGGCTACGGTCCATGGGGTCACAAAGAGTCGAACACAACTGAGCAACTAAGCATAAACTTGATGATGTAGGAGAGAGAGAAAGCAGTTACTGGTTCTGTTCTGTCTCTGGAACAGAAGAGAGAATGTAATATAATGCACAAGGCAGGGATGGGGCCTTAACTAGGAGAGGAACACAGGGGATGTGGGTTCAAATATAAGCAGGTCAGTAGTTGGGCTTGTGGGTAATAGATGTGGACATGCTTTTCTGATTGCTTCTATTTTTTTTCAGTGAAATCAGAAGCAAGACTCATCTGAGAGTGAGGATGGGGGAGAAAGTTTTGGAGGTGTGAAGAGACAGGAGAAGGTACGAAGTAGTCATCTTGAAGAGAGAATGGACTAGACAGATGGGGTAGAGTTGCTGGACAGCACTGAGAACCCACTTGAGTTTAAACTGAGGCCAGTCAGCATGGTGCTTGCTTTCTTTATTTATTTTGTTAGTCACATTCAGCTTCATGGATATGGGTGGAGAATTGAACACTACTGAGGTTGGGGTTTTCAGCAGGCACATATAGAAGAAGGGAGGAGAAGGTTATAAAACAGTGTGACTAGTCACGGAATTTAAGTTTGATTAAGAAGGAAGCAAGGAAGTAAGAAGAGTGAAGGATGTAGGTTTAGATGAAGGTGTAGGACCATTGGAGTGTAGATCCTGGAGTTGCTGAAGAGTGGATGGAGTCAGAAACCTAGAGAGAATGAGCTACAAAATTGTGGAGAATGAGGTGTTGGAAATTAAGTTTATAGAGAACATCCAAGTATAGCTAAGACTAAGACTAACTGGGAGTTTGGTGGCTGAGGGAGCTAAAGGACAAGATCATTGGAGGAGAGGAGGTCAGGTTACAGGATCTGAGATTGAAGAAAGATCATCTGTTTGGGAATTGAAATTAGAAGTACAACATGAGTAGGATTGGAGAGAGTGATGACGTGTGAGGTGCTAAGTCTTCAGGAAATGTGGAGAAGTGATGTGGGCATTTGTGGATGAGTGCAGCAAGGCAGGGTGGTGGGTGATCCAGACCAATGGCATGATCTGCAAAGCTGGGAGGTTTTAAGGAGCAGATAGATAGTGACTTAGACATGGCAGTGGAGAATAAGGAGGACACTTGTGTGTCTCTAGGCCGAGGGCCTCAGAGGGTGTGGGAGAGAAACAGGGAAGCCTGTAGGGAAACAATGTTCTCTCATCCAGGTTTTGGGTGGAGTAAGAAGGGGAAGGTAATACTCAGAAAAGTTAAAGATGTCATTAATGTATTCATAAGCTGCTACAGTTAGGAAACTGTTGACTCTTTTGGTGTATCAAGAATGTTTAATCAAATAGAAAATTAAAGGGAAACATGAAATTGGTGCTCTAATAAATGATTCTTACTTTAAAATAGTCATTAATTCCCAAGTAAAGGAAAAGCATAATCCTTTCAAGACGCTGTTTCTTTGCCTGAGGTTCTTCCTACCTACTCACTACCCCCCGAACCCCTATCAGCTTCTCCTCAGAGAGAGGTTAAAGGTCCTGAGAGGGGTACACTGTGATTGATGGAGTGACATTTTTGCGGAAAGAACAGAGAGCCTGATGCTGAGCACAAGTTGAGGTTTTAGAGTGTGGGCGCAGGTTGGCAGACTATGTGAATGGATCTGGGGGATGGGGAATTGAAGACTTGCCATCTGATGCCTTCTATTTTCTCTTTAAAATAGGAAGCAAAGTCACCTGCTAGTGTGATTTGAGAGCAGATAGGGTTTCGTAGTTTGACTCTGCTTCGCTGTAGAGTAGGAGCTAGTTCACTTGTTAAAGAAAGAAACATTTTTGGACAAATGATGAAACCTGTTCAGGTTAGAACTCACTTTATAAAGGTGCCAGTCTCTCTAGTTTAATGACCTTATCTAGAAGTCTCATCATACTGGGTGTAAGAATGGAGGAGTCCAATGTGTGGATTGATTCAGAGTGGGGTTTGTGTGCAGAAATAGAATAAAAAGATGAAAGGTCGAGAACTTGAGGAGGCCAGTAAGCTGGAGTGTGAAGGAATATACAATAGGGTATAGTCAAGGTATGGAAGATAGTGGAGACAGAGGAGAAAGGAGAAAACTCAATATTTTGGAGATCCAGATGAAGCCTAATGTGTTAGGATAAGGTCATGAGGTATCCAGAAAGATATCAGGGAAGGGAATATTCAGGGAATGTGAAGTTGGAATTTAAGATTTCAGATGTGGCACAGTTCCAGATATGACAGAAATCTAGGCTATGGCTTTTGAAATGTCTGGCACAGTGACAGAGGTGATCAGTGAAGTGAAGGAATTTGAAATGCTAACAGTATAGATGCTAGTGGATTAGATGGCTCGTGCACTTGTGGACATGTCCAAATGTATATTGAAGTCACTAGATGTATTGATAGGGTCTGGGATAGAGAACTTGGTTGACAAAGTCTTGAATGAATGAAGAGCAGTTCTTAGGAGACAGATGACTGATTGGGGTCGAGGGTGATCTGGCTGGATGGTGGAGCCTCCCAGTAGCAGTATTCTGTATGTGTGCATGTGACGAGAACAGTGAGCTGAGGTCAAGATTCTAGTGTATCTGTGTATGTCATTTTTTCCTTCAGTCGTAACAGACATGTATTTATTTCTTCTGCTGTGACTTCTTATTCACTTATTAGCCCTTGTTGAGTTTAACAGCTGATATGTTTATTTCTTTATGGAGATTAATAAGATTGGTTTCCTGGGGCAGGAGGAGTTAGACATTCGAACACTGCAAACCAAAAATCGCAAACTGGCAGAAATGCTGGATCAACGGCAGGCCATCGAAGATGAACTCCGTGAACACATTGAAAAACTGGAACGAAGACAGGCCACTGATGATGCCTCACTATTGATTGTCAACCGGTACTGGAGTCAGGTAGTAGCTTGTTAATTTTCTCGGGTTTTGGTTTGAGCATTGTAGTTCTCCTTAGCCTTCTCTTTATTTCCAAAGCTGCTTCCTTTTGTATCTTCATAACTGTACCTCCTCTGCTCTAGTTTGATGAAAACATCCGTATCATCCTTAAGCGTTATGATCTGGAGCAAGGTTTGGGAGACCTACTCACAGAGAGAAAAGCCCTTGTTGTGCCCGAGCCAGAACCAGACTCTGATAGCAATCAAGAACGGAAAGATGACCGAGAGAGAGGTGAGTGTTCGTGACAAGTTTACCGCTGCATGCTTTCTGGGTGTTTGAAGTAGGGCTTCGCTTTGAGGCTCTCCATCTGCGGGGAAAAAGCAGATTTTGATATTTGCAGTTTTATAATTTTAGGGGCTTCTTTTTTCCCCCTGTGTCCTCAGGGGAAGGGCAAGAGCCAGCTTTCTCTTTCCTTGCTACTTTGGCCAGCAGTTCCAGTGAAGAGATGGAATCTCAGCTGCAGGAGCGCGTGGAGTCCTCTCGCCGAGCTGTGTCCCAGATTGTGACCGTCTATGATAAACTGCAAGAAAAGGTGGAGCTCTTATCGCGGAAGCTGAACAGTGGAGGTGAGGCAAAACCCAAGAGACAGGGAGCAGAGGGGGAGGAATACGAATTCACCTTTGTGTATGAGTTTGTAGTTTTCAAACTTACATGTTATTATTATTTTCAAACTTATATCTTTATTTCTAATCAAATGTCTTAAAGTCAGTTTTAATCTGTGTCTGGGATAGAGAACTTGGTTGACAAAGTCTTGAATGAATGAAGAGCAGTTCTTAGGAGACAGATGACTGATTGGGGTCGAGGGTGATCTGGCTGGATGGTGGAGCCTCCCAGTAGCAGTATTCTGTATGTGTGCATGTGACGAGAACAGTGAGCTGAGGTCAAGATTCTAGTGTATCTGTGTATGTCATTTTTTCCTTCAGTCGTAACAGACATGTATTTATTTCTTCTGCTGTGACTTCTTATTCACTTATTAGCCCTTGTTGAGTTTAACAGCTGATATGTTTAATTTCTTTATGGAGATTAATAAGATTGGTTTCCTGGGGCAGGAGGAGTTAGACATTCGAACACTGCAAACCAAAAATCGCAAACTGGCAGAAATGCTGGATCAACGGCAGGCCATCGAAGATGAACTCCGTGAACACATTGAAAAACTGGAACGAAGACAGGCCACTGATGATGCCTCACTATTGATTGTCAACCGGTACTGGAGTCAGGTAGTAGCTTGTTAATTTTCTCGGGTTTTGGTTTGAGCATTGTAGTTCTCCTTAGCCTTCTCTTTATTTCCAAAGCTGCTTCCTTTTGTATCTTCATAACTGTACCTCCTCTGCTCTAGTTTGATGAAAACATCCGTATCATCCTTAAGCGTTATGATCTGGAGCAAGGTTTGGGAGACCTACTCACAGAGAGAAAAGCCCTTGTTGTGCCCGAGCCAGAACCAGACTCTGATAGCAATCAAGAACGGAAAGATGACCGAGAGAGAGGTGAGTGTTCGTGACAAGTTTACCGCTGCATGCTTTCTGGGTGTTTGAAGTAGGGCTTCGCTTTGAGGCTCTCCATCTGCGGGGAAAAAGCAGATTTTGATATTTGCAGTTTTATAATTTTAGGGGCTTCTTTTTTCCCCCTGTGTCCTCAGGGGAAGGGCAAGAGCCAGCTTTCTCTTTCCTTGCTACTTTGGCCAGCAGTTCCAGTGAAGAGATGGAATCTCAGCTGCAGGAGCGCGTGGAGTCCTCTCGCCGAGCTGTGTCCCAGATTGTGACCGTCTATGATAAACTGCAAGAAAAGGTGGAGCTCTTATCGCGGAAGCTGAACAGTGGAGGTGAGGCAAAACCCAAGAGACAGGGAGCAGAGGGGGAGGAATACGAATTCACCTTTGTGTATGAGTTTGTAGTTTTCAAACTTACATGTTATTATTATTTTCAAACTTATATCTTTATTTCTAATCAAATGTCTTAAAGTCAGTTTTAATCTGTTCTTGTCTTTTGTTTTTCTGTAATCTCTTGTTATTTTCAAACAAAGTTGGCTCAGATTTTAGAATTGTTAGATCTCAGTGTTTAAAAAAGTAAAACAAGATACATGAATGGAAAAGTGTCTCTTTGAAATAAAACTTCTATTTTTTGTTACTATTCAGAGTTAATGCAGAAACTTACATTTGTATAGTGTAGTTAAGTAGTTGTGTAGCTGCTGCTGCTCAGTCACTTCAGTCGTGTCCGACTCTGTGCAACCCCATAGATGGCAGGCCACCAGGCTCCCCTGTCCCTGGGAATCTCCAAACAAGAACACTGGAGTGGGCTGCCATTTCCTTCTCCAGTGCGTGAAAGTGAAGTCGCTCAGTCATTTCCGACTCTTAGCGACCCCATGAACTGAAGCCTACCAGGCTCCTCCGTCCATGGGATTCCCCAGGCAAGAGTACTGGATGGGGTGCCACTACCTTGCATCTTATTAAATGTCCTGACTTCATGCTTTAAATAATAATCATGGTCTAGTTGTAATATTTTAATTTCTGTGATCATCATTAAGATGTTTAACCTTTCATTTCTGACAGAGATATTTCAAATACAATGGAAGCTGAATCACTGGCTGGGAAAAAATAAGAATTTTCTTACTCTGTGATTTTGTTTTTAAAGATACTTAGGCCAAGTTAATTAATCGAATTAGAAGCCAGAGGCATATTAAGGACTTGGTAAAATTTTGTGGTCCAAAGTTTCTTTTGTTTTTCTAATAGTGTGTTTGTTTATTTCTGTATTTTATTATTTATAACAGATACTTGTTTTAAGATATGCAAATCAGAAGTCACAAAAGTCCTCTCATCTTACTTTTCCAGAGATAGCCGTTGTAAATAGTATTCTTTGTGTCCTCCCAGACTTTTGTGCTCATGTGTTATATCTACTTTGTGTGTTCCCAGCTATGTCTCTTGGTGCAGTATCTTGCCGTACTCTTTGTTTCTCCATTTTCTTGCCCTGTTTCTGGTGTCTAGTTGGAACTTATATAATGGTGAATAAATGGCTATAAATCTTCCCTGTCATCTAATGTAAGCTGAGTTGTGTGTTACTCCGTTCTCCGTTAGGTCTACTTGAATAGTTAGGAGGTATTATTAAACAATATGCACATGGGTATACCAAACAGAATGCCATATGCAGAGGCTATGTCATTGATAAACTTGATTTTATAAATGAACATCAAGAAAGGAATTACTGTGTTTGAAAAGGAAGTAAAAAGAGTAGTGCATTAAATGGTACTTTAAAATTATGCCTTTGATGGCATGCATTTTAAGGTAGAGGTCAAGGTAAAAAGTAAAAACATTCAGTACAAGTTACAAACTGCTAAGCTGCTATTATTTATAACATGAAAGATGGTTGCCATTGATTAGCTGAATGTTCTAATAGACAAAGATGCGTGAAGTGTGAATTGTAGCATCAAGTTTAGCTTTTGGCGGTTCATTTCTCCTTCACGTTTATTTGGCCCTTGATTCAATTGAATTGCATTTATCAGCTTGTTTATTAAGTTACTAAATGCTTATTGAGCTCTTATTATATTCTGGGCCCTGTTCTCAATATCTTGGGATATTAAGGGGACTAAAATTCAGCCCCAAGTTCTTCTTAGGTTTTGAATCAGAATCACTCTTGAGAGTTTTTGGCGCATACTGTTTTTTGGCCCTGCCCATGTGTATTCTTATTTAGTAGGTATAGGACGAGTTCTAGGTAAGTATCTAACTTTAAAGGTTCTCCAGGTGATGCTGACAGGTCATCTTGGTTGAAAACCATGAAAACCACCACATGACTGACCTGTGTAACATTTCTAAGAGGGATGCCAGTTTTACTTCCTGATAACTGTCTCTAGGGTCAGTATATCACCTAGGAGTATCAGGTCAGTATCACTTGAGAGGATTTCAGCTATAGTATTTATGACTTTAATTTTAAACATACTAATTCGGTATGTTAAGTTCTATAGGTGTACTTCCTTCTTTGTAAATAACACTATACATTTCAATTCTTGAGCCTCCAGAGTACATCTAGCATAGTATTCCAGAATATGATAAGTAATCCTATGCACTTGTCTTTATTCTTCATGACTTTATAGATGCCCATTTGAACATTGAAATTGCTGCTGTCTGCTGTGCCTTTCCCTTCTCTGCCAATAGAGAGAGGCTTCATGTCACTCTTAGTGAATACTAGGAATTTGTGATCAGAGAAGGTGATGGCACCCCACTCCAGTAGTCTTGCCTGGAAAATCCCGTGGGCAGAGGAGCCTGGTAGGCTGCAGTCCATGGGGTTGCTAAGAGTGGGACACGACTGCGTGACTTCACTTTCACTTTTCACTTTCATGCATTGGAGAAGGAAATGGCAACCCACTCCAGTGTTCTTGCCTGGAGAAGCCCAGGGACGGTGGCCTGCCGTCTCTGAGGTCGCACAGAGTCAGACATGACTGAAGCGACTTAGCAGTAGCAGCAGGAATTTGTGATAGCCTTAGAAAATAGAATTTTACTACTGTTAAGTCTGAGACTGATTAGAGATACTCTCTCTTGTCTACAAGTCTAAAATGCAGTTTTGGGGGGTGACCGTTCCTTATCTGAATAAAGTTATAGGACCCCCTCCATTTTTTTTCACAAGGCATTTTGGTTTCATAGAAAGGGATGGTTGTTAGGTGACCTTGCCTCTCTACCTCTGCAGAAGCACAAGCACAAGGTTGACTGATTTTCTTAAGCAAGGGCTTTAATAAGGACTAGGCCCTCTAAGCGAGCCTGGGTACTTAATCTGTCATGGGAAGATCTTAAAAGCTAGCTATTTCTTGAAGTTTCCAGGGAAGTGAAGTGAGTTCGCACATGAATGCTTTGGCGGGATAGACAGTTGTAAAATGTGACACCATAGCTGCTAAACTAAAGTACAGTTCTTCTCCCTCAGACAATCTGATGGTGGAGGAAGCAGTGCAGGAGCTGAATTCCTTCCTTGCACAAGAGAACACGAGGCTGCAAGAACTGACAGACCTCCTTCAGGAGAAGCATTGCACCATGTCTCAGGAGGTACCTGACCAGAAAGCGGGCGGCGGTGTCCAGGGGGCTGTGCCGGTGTTGACTCAGAGTGCTGAGGGCTCTAAACGTCACCTTACCCTGGAAAGCCTGCTTTGATATTTTGAAGGGCAGGTTAAAGCAACCAGCCCTGAGAAATCAAAACCTGAGGAAAGGTTTAAGGGAAGGAAGGAATCGACTGTTTGTCCTTGACTTTGTTTAAATCGACATTGTAGGATTTTAGTTTTTAGGAAGAATTGCCATCCTGAAGTTTTGCAAAACAACACAGCAAACCCCCAAATATTAAATTAGTCCAAAAGACCATGTACAATGTTACTGAGGAATGGGTTGGTAGACATTTATCTGAGAAAGAAACAGTAAGAAATACTGCATTTATGATGATCTATGAACTTGAGAAATGTGGGTTTTTAGTCCAAACTTGGACACACATAGTGCCATAAGCAAACTGTCAAGATTTGGGTGTTTATTTATATAAAATGACTGAGACAAAGTGGTGATAAGCCTTGTGCTGAAACTTGACCTACCTTAGCTGGGCCACCCAACTCTTATGCTTATAAATTAATAGTTACCATGTATTCAGTGCCTGGCACTTAAGTACTTTATGAGTATTATCTCCCATGGTCCAATAACGCTCATCTATGGCTAAGGAAACACTTTCAGAGAAATTGGTGACTGGTCTGAGGGCATACAGCGAGAAAGTGACTGGACTGTGATTCACATGTTGGTCTGTTTAACTTTAAAGCCCATGTTCTTCACATACCTTGTTTCTGAAACTCCAGTGCCAAGGTACACGCTGGGCTGGTTGCATGGGAATCATCTGGGAAGTTTAATAATACTTGTCATCAGCCTTCAAAGGGGTTGTAGTATCAGTTCAGTTCAGTCGCTCCGTCGTGTCCAACTCTTTGCGACCCCATGAATCGAAGCACGCCAGGCCTCGCTGTCCATCACCAACTCCCGGAGTTAACTCAGACTCATGTCCGTCGAGTCAGTGATGCCATCCTGCCATCTCATTTTCTGTCATCCCCTTCTGCCCCCAATCCCTCCCAGCATCAGAGTCTTTTCCAATGAGTCAGCTCTTTGCATCAGGTGGCCAAAGTACTGGAGTTTCAGCTTTAGCATCATTCCTTTCAAAGAAATCCCAGGGTTGATCTCCTTCAGAATGGACTGGTTGGATCTCCTTGCAGTTTAAAGGACTCTTAAGAGTCTTCTCCAACACCAGAGTTCAAAAGCATCAATTCTTTGTTGCTCAGCTTTCTTCATAGTCCAACTCTCACATCCATACATGACCACTGGAAAAACTATAGCCTTGACTAAATGGACCTTTGTTGGCAAAATAGTGTCTCTGCTTTTCAAAATGCTGTCTAGGTTGGTCATAAGTTTTCTTCCAAGGAGTAAGCATCTTCTAATTTCATGGCTACAGTCACCATCTGCAGTGATTTTAGAGCCCCCCAAAATAAAGTCTGACACTGTTTCCACTGTTTCCTGATCTATTTGCCATGAAGTGATGGGAGCAGATGCCATGATCTTCATTTTCTGAATGTTGAGCTTTAAGCCAACTTTTTCACTCTTCTCTTTCACTTTCATCAAGAGGCATTTTAGTTCCTCTTCACTTTCTGCCGTAAGGGTGGTGACATCTGCTTATCTGAGGTTATTGATATTTCTCCCAGCAATTTTGATTCCAGCTTGTGCTTCTTCCAGCCCAGTGTTTCTCATGATGTACTCTGCATAGAAGTTAAATAAGCAGGGTGACAATATACAGTCTGACGTACTCCTTTTCCTACTTGGAACCAGTCTGTTGTTCTATGTCCAGTTCTAATATAGGTTTCTCAAGAGGCAGGTCAGGTGGTCTGTATCCCCATCTCTTTCAGAATTTTCCACAGTTTCTTGTGATCCACACAGTCAAAGGCCTTGGCATAGTCAATAAAGCAGAATTAGACATTTTTTCTGGAACTTTCTTTTTTAGCTCCTGGTCTTGTTTTTGTTGACTGTATAGAGCTTCTCCATCTTTGGCTGCAAAGAATATAATCCATCTGATTTTGGTGTTGACCATCTGGTGATGTCCATGTGTAGAGTCTTCTCTTATGTTGTTGAAAGAGGTGTTTGCTATGACCAGTCTATTTTCTTGGCAAAACTCTATTAGTCTTTGCCCTCCCTCATTCCATATTCCGAGAGAAATATCCATAACCTCAGATATGCAGATGACACCACCCTTATGGTAGAAAGTGAAGAGGAGCTAAAAAGCCTCTTGATGAAAGTGAAAGAGGAGAGTGAAAAAGGTGGCTTAAAGCTCAACATTCAGAAAATGAAGATCATGGCATCTGGTCCCATCACTTCATGGCAAATAGATGGGTAAACAGTGGAAACACTGTCAGACTTTATTTTGGGGGGCTCCAAAATCACTGCAGATGGTGACTGCAGCCATGAAATTAGAAGACGCTTACTCCTTGGAAGAAAACTTATGACCAACCTAGATAGCATATTCAAAAGCAGAGACATTACTTTGCCAACTAAGGTCCATCTAGTCAGGGCTATGTTTTTTCCTATGGTCATGTATGGATGTGAGAGTTGGACTGTGAAGAAGGCTGAGCATGCTTTTGAACCGTGATGTTGGAGAAGACTCTTGAGAGTCCCTTGGACTGCAAGGAGATCCAACTAGTCCATTCTGAAGGAGATCAGCCCTGGGATTTCTTTGGAAGGAATGATGCTAAGGCTGAAACTCTAGTGCTTCGGCCACCTGATGCGAAGAGCTGACTCATTGGAAAAGACTCTGATGCTGGGAGGGATTGGGGGCAGGAGGAGAAGGGGACCACCGAGGATAAGGTGGCTGGATGGCATCACTGACTCGATGGACATGAGTCTGAGTGAACTCCAAGAGATGGTAATGAACATGGAGGCCTGGCGTGCTGCAATTCATGGGGTCGCAAAGAGTCGGACACGACTGAGTGACTGAACTGAACTGAGCTGATTCCATATTCCAACGCCAAATTTGCCCGTTACTCCAGGTGTTTCTTGACTTCCTACTTTTGCATTCCAGTCCCCTATAATGAAAAGGTCATGTTTTTGGGGTTTGAGTTCTAAAAGTTCTTGGTTGTAGTATAGTGGTGCTTATAAAGAAATTGAATTATAGTAAAAAAAAAAAAATAGTATAACTTTCATGTTTTAAGGTATAAACTAGATGCTGCCAAGATGAGAAAGTCTTCCTTTACTAGCCCTTTCCCAAACCTTAGTAATACTAAGCTGGAGAGGCACAGTGCTTTGCTCAGCTGACCTGATGTCCACGATGGCTCTCACAGCTGGCTGTTTATAGAGCCTGTCAACTTAGGACTCTCCTCAGTTGCCCACTGGAGGGTCACCTCCCCATCATGGCTTACAGGGTAGTTGGATTTCTTATGTGGCAATGGGCTTCTCCTGAGAGGAAGAGAATTAGTGTTTCAAGAATACCAGGCAGAATCTGCATGGCCTTCAAACCTCTTGAAGTTATGTAGCATCATTTCCACCTGGTCACCAAAGTTGACCCAGATTCAGCAAGTGGGGACATTGACCTCACCTGCTGTTGGGAGGACCATCAAAGAATTTTGGAGCCATATTTTAAAACTAACACAAGGATATGTATAGATTGCTGTGAAAGGTGTGAGTTTGGTGATGAGAGTATTAACACTAGCTATGTATAGCTCCTAAATAAGCAGAGAACAACATAGATTTTTGTATCTTTATAGCATCTAATTCTAGGTTGCCCTGGGGTCAGCTTGAAAAAGTGAATGGAAGTTTTCCTTTCATTCTCTTTGGATTATCATTTGTGCGAATGTGGGGAGGGAAGGTTGAGGGTAAAGATAACTGTCTTTTCTAAATAAATCTTTGGGTTTTTATCTCCTAAAATATTTTTCTGGTAAAATGAAGGATGTTCTCTTTTACCTCTTAACACATATCTTCTGATGGGTTTGTGGTCTGTGTAGGGAAATGGTGCTTCTCAGAGGTAGAAAAATTACTAAATCTTAGGTAGTCTTTTCCTTGTGAGAATTTTAGAGACTTCTACAGTTTTCCTGGTTATGACTAATCCAGAACTGTTGAAAGAACCTGTGATTTCAGTTTTATGCTCATATGTTGGAAAGAAAGAGAAGTATCTCTTACTTAAATGTTTTCTATAATGATACAGTAAATGGTTAATTCTGTGAGATTTGGGATTTAAGGCATTCCTTTTCTAACATGGTCTTATTTTCGGTATATTTTTCTGAACACTTGTCTTTGGGATGTAGTTTTCTAAGTTGCAGAGTAAAGTGGAGACAGCTGAGTCCCGAGTGTCTGTCCTGGAGTCCATGATCGATGACCTGCAGTGGGATATTGACAAAATTCGAAAGCGGGAACAGCGACTTAACCGGCACTTGGCAGAAGTCTTAGAACGGGCAAGTGCTGTTTTATTCGTGGTTTGAAGACTGGAATCATTATAAGGAGTCTACCCAGAAGGGATGGGCTTGGATAATATTAGTAGTACTTGAGGACAAACAGGCTCATTTGAAAGTACTTTGGTTATCAGACTAAAATTCTAGGGTCTCTCACTAAAGAATCTTTGTCTTCTCCATAGGTAAATTCAAAAGGTTACAAAGTGTATGGCGCAGGGAGCAGTCTCTACGGTGGCACAATCACCATCAATGCCCGGAAGGTAAAATCAGCGACGCCCTCAGAATGTGATTTTTTGACCTGGTGTCAGGTATTGCCTTAGGCTTTCCTGCTGTCTTAGTGGTGAGGAATCTGCCTGCAATGCAGGAGATGTGGGTTTGATCCCGGGGTAGGGAAGATTCCCTGGAGAAGGAAGTGGCAACCCACTCCTATATTCTTGCTTGGGAAATCCCTTGGACAGAGGAACCTAGCAAGCTGTACTATAGTCCAAAGGGGTTGAAAAAGTCAGACACTGCTTAGCATCTCAGCAACAGCAGCAGCAGCGGGTGTTGTTAGGTAGGTACTTATTTGTGTTCACAAGTAACTGTGGGTATTTCCTAGAAGAGTGGATCAGTAGAGATGGGAGCATAGGAATGGGAATGATTTAAAATTCCTTTTCTTCAGTCTCATTTTGCTATTTCCTCCTTTTCTCCAGTTTGAGGAAATGAATGCGGAGCTTGAGGAGAACAAAGAGTTGGCTCAGAACCGTCACTGTGAGCTGGAGAAACTTCGGCAAGACTTTGAGGAGGTCACTTCGCAAAATGAAAAACTGAAGGTAGGAGACACAGCTCTGAGGGGCAGTAAAATAAAACTTCTTGCTGATAACCTCACATTTATGAAGTATAACATAAAGCATCATAATTTATAAGGGAAGAAAAAATAGTTTTGTTGCTGTAACTATCTGTTCAGTTATATGGTTCCTTAATATTTATACCCTGCCTTGTTCTGAAAAGGATATAAAGCAGCCTTCAAAGGTACATTGACTAAATCAAAGTGCTCTAATGTAGGACCTTGGAGAAAAATGAGGAGTAGGGTAAACTAGGGTGATGATCCAAAATGGATTTTTTAAATGGGGCTGTATACAAGACATATGCAGGAAGCTACTATGTACTTGCTTCAGGCCACTCCCATGTTACTTCTGCCAGATTGTACCACAGGATTCAGCCCTGCAGTTTCTAACTGCCAAAACAGAGAAGGAATTGTGGTCAGTGATTCTGACCACAGGATCAGAGGGTCAGTTGATCTTCACACCTGCCCATTAGAATTTTCTCCCATGGTTCTTGGGTGGAAGAAAATGGATTCCTAAAGTCTTCCCACCACTCTTTCAGTCGCAACCACCTGTCTGTTATAATTTGATACGTTTCTAAGTAGGTATCTGCCTAAAGGTGTTTGAACTGAAAAAATAAAAAAACAGACACAAACAGCCTGAGTTGAATCTCTTGAAGTATTAGAATAATTTAACAGTTGCTTAGAAGAAGCATAAATATTTTTGATACAATATCAAAAGTATTTTTCTCTGTGACTGTCTGCAAAGGGAACAGATTAGAGACCGATGTCCTCAACTATCTTCTTAAAACAAATATCCTGACAAATTTCATAGTGCTCTTCTCTGTCCCTAGATCAGACTGATTCACAGATCTCTTCTAGTGTCCTTGGACACATAGTGTACACCGTGTATCAATTAAAACAGTCCTCAGGTGGAAGAGTGCAGGCACCAGGTACTACCTCTTGGAGGATCTAAATTAATTTAGGGTAGATTCTGTGTAACCAGAGGAATAGGTAGATGTATTTTATAAAGTTTGCCTCAGACGCACAGGACATCAGATTTTTGTTTCCTGGCTAGCATCCTAGGTTCTGCTTCTGACTTTTCTTTTCTTCGGGGACTCCTAAGGTGGAATTACGGAGTGCAGTGGAGGAAGTAGTCAAGGAGACTCCAGAATATCGCTGCATGCAGTCACAGTTCTCCGTGCTGTACAATGAGAGTCTACAGTTGAAAGCACACTTGGATGAGGCTCGGACCCTGCTTCATGGCACCAGGGGAACCCACCAACGTCAGGTTGAGCTCATTGAGGTAACAGCCTAGCTTCTCCTTCTGTGTATAAATTTTCTCCCTCATAAATTTTATAATTTTACTCATTTTTTGCTCAATTAATTTTTTATTTATTCAGCAAACATTTATAGAGTGGCTGTAGGTCTTTACCCTGGTAGATGGTGGCTATCCTGCCGTCAGGGATCATACAGTCCCGTGGGGAGAGTAGTATCCAATAGAATGCAGTGTGGTGCAGTAGAGCGTGTCCAAAACAGGAGTGATGAAGGGGTGATGAAGGAGTGACAGCAGTGATAAAGGAGACCGAGCGTCTGATTAGACTGTGGACCTGCCCTGATTCCACTTGCCAAAGTGGAGTGTGAATCTTAAGGATAAATACAAGCTTACCAGTAGATAGAAAAAGGGGAAAGGTGGCTGAAGTCTTATGTGCATGGGGAAGAACGGTGTATAGAAGCTGCGTGGCTATGTAAATAATTTTTCTTAAAGGCAGAAACTTTCATTTATGTGTTCACCTCTGCATTTTCCCTAGCCTTTAAGTTTCTGTTTCTGGTAGTTGGTCGTTTGCTATTTGTCTGCCAAATGAATTTAATATATCTTACTTGACATTGATATACTGTTTAATTCTTTAGTTCTCCAACTAAATAGTAACACTCTCAGAGTTAGGAGCCATTTCCTGTATTTCTTGAGTCTCCTGCCAGTTCTCAAATCAGTATTGTGCAGCTCTCTGGTACTCAACTGAGTGTTGACTGAATGTATTGATTAAATTGGAATGAATCCCTCTTTTCTTGAAATTTTCTTTTTTTCTTCTTAGATCCTTACGGGTCAAATTTAGGAAAGGTAGTCCTAAAACATGGTGACATTGCCTCATTTTGATAAGACTGTTTGGTTCCTTTTTCTGTGTGTAGCGAGATGAGGTTAGTCTTCATAAGAAGCTGAGGACGGAAGTGATCCAGCTGGAAGATACACTGGCCCAGGTCCGCAAGGAGTATGAGATGCTGAGGATAGAGTTCGAGCAGACCCTTGCTGCCAATGAACAAGCAGGTACCGTTACTCGGGCTCCACCCTGTGGCTTTGCTGCACATGCCTGCCTTGAAAGACAGCGTGGTCACCAGGATTTTTAGTCCTAACCGGAGCTCAGGAGTCCTACTAAAGAACTTGAATTCTGTCATTCATTTTGGTGTTCAGACTGGGTGCTTGTGTTTTAACTCAAGTTGGTCAGCTTTGTTTCTATCTTCCGAGAAGGAATCTTCCTTTTGACAGTTCTTCCTGTTTCTTGGAAGCCCCTCATGTGTTCACACTTTCTTTCCCCGTGCCTTTGCCCTTGTCACAGTTCTTCCTAACTTTGCTGTTGCTGTATTTAAGGCCCCATAAACCGGGAGATGCGCCACCTCATCAGTAGCCTCCAGAATCACAACCACCAGCTGAAAGGGGAGGTCCTAAGGTATAAGCGGAAACTGAGAGAAGCCCAGTCTGACCTGAACAAGGTAATAATCAGGAGGAGCAGGATAAGTACTCTTCACAGCTGAGTCTGCAGCGCTGTCTTGGGGTGAGGAGAACAGTGTGGTCACCGTGAGTGTGTGCTGCTTCCCTCCCTCTGCCCTCCCAGACTCGCCTGCGCGGTGGCAGGCCCTCCTGCAGTCTCAGTCCAGTACTGAGGACCCGAAGGACGAGCCGGCAGAGCTCAGACAGGATCCCGAGGACTTGGCCGCCCAGCCCGCTGCGTCGAAGGCGTCTCAGGAGGAGGCCAACGAAATCAAGTCCAAACGCGATGAGGAAGAGCGAGAACGAGAAAGGAGGGAGAAGGAGAGGGAGCGAGAAAGAGAGCGGGAGAAGGAGAAGGAGCGAGAACGAGAGAAGCAGAAGCTGAGAGAGTCGGAAAAGGAGAGAGAGTCTGCTAAGGATAAAGAGAAAGGGAGACATGACGATGGAAGGAAAAAGGAAGCGGAAATTGTCAAGCAGTTGAAGATTGAACTCAAGTAAGAGCAGTGTTTTTAGAGTAACTGTTTCTGACTCTAAAGTGAAGGTTAGGACGTTGTGCTTGAGTGATGGCATGGCTTATTCAATGATGTAACATTTTCATTGTAACCAAGTGTACAGTTAATGTGATCTCAGTTCTAGATCAAGTGTACAACTTCAACGGCCTGCATGGCTACTGTATAGTCTGGTTCAGTGATCAGGTCTCAGTAAACCCTGTTGTTGTAGCCTTATTCCTCATGAATCAAATTAAGGAAAAGAATGTCACGATTGAGATAGCACTCATGAGAATTGTTGGACGTTAACTACTGCTGTTTACTAGATTTGGGCAAATTGTTGGCATTCATTATAATTTAAATTATAATAGGTGGAATATGTATGGCTATAACTTGAACAGTATTGAGCTCTTTGCCTGATGGTGAAGTAATTTGTGTATATATCAGATCATTTTAAGAGATTTCTAGGAAGTTTACTGCTGCAGTCACTGAAACAGTAAGACATACTTTTGAGTTAAGAAACACTGTCATAACCTCATGTATCTCCCCCCACGTCCTCCTGTGCAGCCAGGAACTTTGCTGGTAGAACTGGTTCCTTCTTGCTCCACATTGGTCATAGCTGAGTCTTTATTGATGTTTGGATTGGAGGGACTACTGTCCTCAAAACGTTCAAAAAGGTTGTTAAGAGATTTGAAAGTTTAGTAAGATAAAGTTTTAGTCTTTAACTGATGATTAATCACTCAACTATCAAATCTAGGATTAGTGGTATATTTTAAACTGAATCTTCTCCTTTTTTTTCTTTTTTCTTCTTGCTGTCTTTGAGGCAGAGTTGTTTTTGTTGTTTTTCTCAAGTGTGGTGTCAGAATCATCTGAATGATTTACTTAAAGTACATTCTTGGACCCCATCCCAGACTGCAGAATCTCAGTTTCTAAGAGTGGGTCCCTAGAACTTGGCCTGTTTAAGTGCCACAAGTGCTTATCTGTCTTCTAACTTTATGGTGGTGAATTCAGTCTGAAGAGAGAAATGATTCCTTTATACAGCTCATTTTTCTCTACTTTCTGAGTGTGTCCAGAAGTCTCTTATAGTCTTTTCAAAAGTTTTATCTTTTAGATATGTTGTATAAAGTGTAAAATAGAACTGTTTAAGATAATTCACTCAATTCAAAATTCCCTTGATCTGATGCCCTTTGTTTTCTCATTATACCATTCCTCTCCACCACCTCATCCTAGGAAAGCACAGGAGAGCCAGAAGGAGATGAAACTGTTGCTGGATATGTACCGCTCTGCCCCAAAGGAGCAGAGAGACAAGGTTCAGCTGATGGCAGCAGAGAAGAAGTCTAAGGCAGAGGTAAACTGGTCTGCCGTTAACTGTCATTCTGATCGAAATCATTTGTGGGATTTCCCTTTACACTTCTGGAGGTTGTAGTTTCTTTATCTTTAAAGTTAGTGTTTAAAACTTTGCAGCATTTTCTTCCCTTTTGAAGACCATCTAAAACAGAGATTTCCAGATTTTCCATCAGACAATTATGGGGAATAGGAGTAGCCTTTTCAAACTTTTTGCTCCCCTATTTGCCATATAAATCATGATAATACTGACTTTCTTCTTCTGATTACTTTTGGAAAGAATGCCTTATGTTTTTAAAATTTGGGAGCCTAGAAAAAAAGGGTCAAATTACTATTTTAAAGGAAAGTACATCTACGTTCTCCAGATTGCTGCTTGTAGAAGGGTGTGATATTGGAATGGAGTGGTAATAAAGCAGGGCTGTGATTAGCACACTGATGTATCATTTGCCTCCTTTCACAGTTCTGTAAAGGTTCTTTTGGTGTTTATGGGCCCTCTATCTGTGCACAGTTTTAATTGATTTTTGAAATTGTGTGACAGCTTTTTTGTTTTTCTTTTTGTGTGATTCTTTTCCTCCTATAGTTGGAAGATTTAAGACAAAGACTCAAGGATCTGGAGGATAAGGAGAAAAAAGAGAATAAGAAAATGGCTGATGAAGATGCCTTAAGGAAGATCCGGGCAGTAGAGGAGCAGATAGAATACCTCCAGAAGAAGCTGGCCATGGCCAAGCAGGTGGGCATTCTTTCTTTATTTAATGAGCTTTTTAAAGTAAGTTTTGCTTTTTAAGTAAGTAATTGACAGTGAAATTTATCCTGTCATTCCAGTTTTTTTTTGGTTAATATTTTTTCCCCTTATGTATTTGCTTGTTTGTTTTTACGTTGAAGTCTCTCGTCATTCAGTTACTTTGTTTGGTGTATTTGAAAAGAAGGAAATTTACTCTTATCCGATGGATAGCCAGTTGTTCAGAAACTGTTTATTGAGGAATCTGTCCTTTTTTGCTGATCTGGAATCAGGGGATGTAATGAATATATAAAATTTTATACACATTATGGTTATGTAAAGCTAAGAAATACATGTTCCTCAAATAGTTTACAAATAAATAACTCATATGTTAACTATGCTAGTTTCTGAGTCACAGCACTGTAGAGGCTTGTCCCCTTCTCAAAGGAACATATATTTCTTTAAGTCTCAGTGAATTTACTAACATACCAAAAATGGTTAGAAAAATCATATATCTGCATAAATAGACCAAAGTACACATAGATGTTTAATGTGTGTGGAAAAAAAAGTTTTAACTCAACAGAATAAAGGAAGATAATTAAATGTGATAGGGCAAAAACATAATAATATTGGAAAGACAGTGACATATATTTGAACACTACGTATTCTAGGATAACTCCCAAATGGAACATATATGTATGTTATATAAATGTGTGTATATACACATATATATATGTTATATATAGTGGTAAAGAAATCTATAAACGAGCCAGAAGAAAACAGAAAAGTTTTTTTTTTTTTTTTAATTTGAAGTGGAGAAGACCTTTTTAACTGTTAATAAAAACTTTAAAAAATGAAAGAGTGATAATTTTGACTTATGGAAAAAAAATCACAGAAAACTTCTGCGTGGCGGCAAAGCCAAAGGATAAATGACAAACAGGAAAAATATTTCTAACTCTTCACAAAAAGGCTTATCTTTTTAATATAAAAAAAAATTTCCCCCAAAATGATAGGGAAGAAGTCTCAAAAACCCAATAGAATAGGCACAGGATATGAATGGGGCTTCCCTGGTGGCTCAGCAGTAAAGAACCTGCCTGGTAATGCAGGAAATGTGAGGTTGATCCCTGGGTTGGGAAGATTCCCTGCAGAAGGAAATGGCCATCTACTCCAGTATTCTTGCCTGGGAAATCCTGTGGACAGAGGAGCCTGATGCTTATAGTCAGACACAACTTAGCAACTAAATAACAACAACAAAGATGTGAATAATTCACAGAAAAATAAATGGCTCACAAATGTATGAAAAGATACTCATAATTTATAATAAGATAAATGTGGACTAAACTGTTTTTGTATACTGTTCTGTACCTATCAGATTGTTATGAAACTTAGATGTTTTCAGTATGTTGGAAAGTTTGTAGATTACATTAATATTATAATTGTGGAAAAGTGTGAGAAAATATGAGATTGTATGCTGGAAATTTTCTTACCCAACTCCTTGATCAGTTTGCTAGATAACAGTTTGTATAATTTTTGTCTGCCTCAGCTCACTTCAAATACAGATGAACTAGTGAGTATCAGGCTAATAATCAGTGCCAGTGGTTTCAGAAAACAAGGCTTCTTCTATATTCCTCAGTTCAGTTCAGTTGCTCAGTTGTGTCTGACTCTTTGTGACCTCATGAACTGTAGCACACCAGGCCTCCCTGTTCATCACCAACTCCTGGAGTTTACCCAAACTCATGTCCATTGAGTCGGTCATGCCATCCAACCATCTTACCCTCTGTCGTCCCCTTCTCCTCTTGCCCTCAATTTTTCTCAGCATCAGGGTCATTTCAAATGAGTCAGCTTTTCGCATCAGGTGGCCAAAATATTGGAGTTTCAGCTTCAGCATTAGTCCTTCCAGTGCACAACCAAGACTGATATCCTTTAGGATGGACTGGTTGGATCTCCTTGCAGTCCAAGAGACTCTCAAGAGTCTTCTCCAACACCACAGTTCAAAAGCATCAATTATTTTGCGCTCAGCTTCGTTATAGTCCAACTCTCACCATCCATACATGACTACTGGAAAAACCAGAGCCTTGACTAGACGGACCTTTGTTGACAAAGTAATGCCTCTGCTTTTTAGTATGCTGTCTAGGTTGGTCTGTATTCCTAGGGCTAACCTAGTGACTAAGAACTAAGCTTCTTAAAAACTGTCTCTCCCTGTCACTTGATTATTTCCAGATTAATAGTCAGCACGTTTAATTTCCTGTGTGCATGTCTTTGGAGTTAGAAGATTTCATTAAAATGAAGGTTCATCTTTCTTATTTTAGGAAGAAGAAGCTCTCCTCTCTGAGATGGACGTCACAGGCCAGGCCTTTGAAGATATGCAGGAGCAAAATATCCGTTTGATGCAGCAGCTGAGGGAAAAGGATGATGCAAACTTCAAGCTCATGTCAGAGCGTATCAAGTCCAATCAGATCCATAAGCTGCTGAAAGAAGAGAAGGAGGAGCTGGCAGACCAAGTTTTGACTCTGAAGACTCAGGTAACTAGAATGAATATAGCTTTCCAGAATCCTGTAGAAATAGGGCATTTTTTATGTAAAAATACATGTAAAAGTATGATTATTGTGGCACTTTTTATATAGTAGGAAAAAAGAACCCTAAAAACTAATGTATATGATTAGGGTATCGGTAGATAAATTATACATTCATATAGAGGAGTACAGTGAGCTGTTTAAACAAATCTGAATCTACCAATATAGAAAATTGTCTAAAATATATCACTAAAGGATTCATTTGTTTATCCATTTTGTGTTAAAAATGTGTATGGCTTTTGTGTGTGTGCTGTGTATCTTAAAAACTTCTGGACAGCTGCATGAACAATGGTGAGAGTGGCTATGTGATTACCTCTGAATGTTAGGATGAGAAATTGCCATAGTCTTGCATGTAATTCAAAGGGTTCATAGATAGAATTAGTATTAGCTTGAGATTTCTAAAGAGTTTCTTTTATGTACCTGTGGATTAACAGAGCTCGGTCAGTTTTGTTTTTTTTTCCTCTTTCCTGTTTGTGTTAATTTGTTCCTTTCTTTTTCTGAGGTTGATGCCCAGTTACAGGTAGTGAGGAAACTGGAAGAGAAGGAGCACCTGTTGCAGAGCAACATCGGCACAGGGGAGAAGGAGCTGGGTCTGAGGACCCAGGCCTTGGAGATGAATAAACGCAAGGTACGATGGATTACTCTGTGGTCTAATGTGATGGTTAGTCTTCAGACAAACAAATAAGTATGACACTGGTGAAACTGCAGGTTCGCTTTATTCCTCGGGCTTGGGTTCACATTTTCTCACTCTAATAAGAGGATGTTACTTACACATCCCTCATAGGCAATGGAGGCAGCCCAGCTTGCAGATGACCTCAAAGCACAGTTGGAGATGGCTCAGAAGAAGCTACATGATTTTCAGGATGAGATTGTAGAGAACAGTGTCACCAAAGAAAAAGATATGTTCAATTTCAAACGGGCCCAGGTCAGTTGTTTTTTCTTCCCTTTTTGCCTTTTAGGGGTTTTCTGGATTCTGAAGCGACTTGTTTAAGAGTCACTGATCTGTTGTGTGTAATTTCCTACTTAACTCCTTGAGTGACAAGACAGAGTCTGTTTTCTTCACTGAAAATTATCCCTAAAGCCTATCATGGTGCCTGCCATGTAATGGGTGTGGAATCAGTACTTATTTATTTAAATGAATGAATTTATTTAAAGTGAAATCATAAAGAATTATCAGTAAAAAAACTTAGAGTATTTTAAAGTTCTATAATTTTTCTGTTTTTTACATGTCTATTGTTTTTTAGGATGCCTTAGCTGTAAATCTGTAAATTTCAATCCAGTCTATCTTCTGCTTAAAATTAATTGCCTTCAAGTAAAGTGACCTATCAAGTTTTCATCATTTTCCCTTTTAAAATAATTTAATCACTCTAAACTCTTTGACTTTATTTTCACAGAACTGAATTGAATACTGTTAGATACAACTGAAGTTTGGTGATATGATTATGCTTGCTTGCTCTGAAACTGAAGAAAATAGCTTGTCATTTGTAATTCTCTACATTCTTAGAAGATAATTAGACATGAAAGAACAGAAAGTCCTTTCTTTCTACAGCAGAAGTTCAAGTTGGAGCCTTTAATTTTTCTCACAAATGGTAGGTCTGAAGGAGTAACAGTTATGCTGTCCCTTCACAGGAGGACATCTCTAGACTTCGAAGGAAGCTGGAGACCACAAAGAAACCAGACAATGTACCCAAATGTGATGAGATTCTGATGGAGGAGATTAAGGACTACAAGGTTAGAAAAACTGCTTCAGTGATTTGAGGGTGTGTGTGTGTGTGTAGGCCTAGTAACAAATTAGAAGAATAAATACTGACCTTCTTTACATGAAAGTAGCCAAGTGCTCAGTGGATTTTCTTATTGTTTGCTTTTACATGAGCCATTTGGGTCATAAACCTTTATGGTTGCTCTGACTGTGATTCCTTTTTTTGTTTCTAGGCACGCCTGACCTGTCCCTGTTGCAACATGCGTAAAAAGGATGCTGTGCTTACCAAGTGTTTTCATGTTTTCTGCTTGAGTGTGTGAAGACCCGCTATGATACCCGCCAGCGCAAATGTCCCAAGTGTAACGCTGCGTTTGGTGCCAACGATTTCCATCGCATCTACATAGGTTGATCCAAGCCAGGAGGAGAAGAGGGGCAGGCTCCGCAGGCGCTTAGTCCTTACCCGCCGAGCTGCTGCCTCCCCCCTCCGTGACCGTCATCCGCAGGGCAGTGCTTCTGTCAACTCCCTTTCCTTCACAGACTGTGTCCAGGTTCTCCCCGCTGATACTTTGATGACCTCGGCCGGGGGAAAGGATTGGTAATGCCAGTCTTGGGTTTTAGAATGAATTAGAAACAAACAACTTTTGTCTTCCCCACCCGCTTTATTTCCTATTTTTAGACTTTTCAACCTCTTCAGGCTCCCTGTGTAACCTTGGGTTGTCCGTTCCTCCTGAAGAAGTCAAATTGGTATTTTTGATGCTGAGAAAGAAACAAGGAAGAGTGGAGACGTGTGGCTGCTTGCAGTGGGCAGTGATCTTTTAGAAATAAGCTATCTGCAGGTCTGAGCAGTGCTCGATCTGGACAGAAAGCTTCTTGTAAACTTAGATTATAAAATGGTATCGTCATGCTCCTTATTCCTGTTTGAAGCCTTAATGAAATTTATGTCCAGGATGAGTCAGCCGATCTCCTGTTCACTGACTGAGTAATTTGTTAAGGTCAGCTGGCTTCCTTGTTACAGTTATTTAAGTTTTGAATGTCCTACTCATCAATGTCTTTAAATTTCTTGAGGCCAGAATGATTTCAAATACTATAGCCCCCTTTCATCTTATAATGAAATCAAGATGGGAGAGGACTGAGATGGTGAAGAGATCCAGTGGGTATTCTGGGAACTTGATGCAGAGAGGCCTTGGTGAGCTATGAATTACTCTCATCTGCCTCTCCACAGGGGTGGTTGTAACTCCTGTTTTCAAAAGAGTCTATCTAATATTTCCGTAGGACTTTATACTCCTGCACAAGCTTCAATTAAAGCAGGATTTGGTTTGCTTTTGTGTTCAGTTTTCCTTTGAAATTTTTATATTTGTCATTAGTTGATTTTATACCAGCTGTTTTAGAATTAAATTCTTTAGAACAGAAATAATCAACTGAGATTAAAAGACTAGCTGTGTTTAAACTATTTAGTTCTCTGATTAATTGAAGTACTTTTCTCCCATTTGTTTTATTGGGATTGTTCTGGGGAAGGGTTATGCCTAAAAGATGGTTTATTTGACTATTTAGTTCTATTCCATAGTTTGTTATGGGAGTAGGAGATTATGATTTGTTTTCCAGAAGGTATCAGGCTGCCTGGCACTTTAGTTTGAAGTTCTTGAGTGATAAGTTTTATGGTAATCAGCAAACCAGAGGTTTTTTTTATGTCTCTGGTAAGGGGTTGTGTGAAACGGATCCCTTCTCGGTCTCCACATGTCCTGGAAGATGAGTAAGGGCAAATTCCATGTCCTTTTGTGGTCACTACCTGTAATCAGCAGGACTTGCGATTAGTTCCAGACTCATGTGGAATGGGTTAAGAAATGAGCCTGGGAAATTTTACAGCGTCGTCAAAGAGGTCATGGGCCCCTCAATCTCCCCACCCCCCTCCCCAACACACGAAGGAGGTCCAGCCCGGCTCGTGGATACACGGTGCATTTGGATTCATTAATAGGGCATTTCCCCCTTGCTGTTCTCTTATAGAGCAAGTGGGAGCATAAGTTTGTTGGAAGGAAAGCAAGATGACTGACTTGGGCAGCTAGCAGTTTGGGTTTGGATAGTAACTGTTTATAACTCTTAGCTAGGAAAGCCAGCTGCCCAGCATCAGGGGACCACAGAGCCTGTGGAATGTTGTGGAAAAAACTGATAGTTTCATGGGAAGCTGGATTTAGGGGAAGTTCCTCTAGCTGGAAAGAGCAGGAAGCCCCTAGTCCCAACTAGCGTGATGTCCAGGCAACACAGGAGGTGCTCTTAATGTCATTTTCAGATAATGATCCAAAGCTGATGATTTGGGGCATTCTGGCTACTCATTGGGAAAGAGGTCATTGAGTAGGCTCAGAAGTACCCACAAATTATATACCAAATTCTCTTTATGTTGTGTCTGCATTTTTCACAGCTTTTTTCAGATCCTTAAAAGATCATAATTTCTTAAAGGAATTTTGAAACTTAACAAATCCCCAAAAGGCAAAGAATCACTGCTCTATATCTATGAGTTTTTAATGTCATGACTATAAATGTTAATATCAAAGATTATAGCATAAGTTTTAGAGACCCTCCTTAAAACAAAACAAAACACATTTCAGGTCTTCTAGAGATGATCTTTTATTCTTTTTTCCTTTAGTTTTTCAACCTTGGAAATTGTCTTGGCAATTTGGACCAAAATCAGGGTTGATCTGCTCTAGGGCATATGACTGCAAGTCTTGGGAGGGTCCTACCTTCTTACCTCCTCTGAGGATCTTTTTCAAGGGTGTTTGGCTGTTTCTGCTAACGGTTACATTCTTACATGAATTTCCACTGGGATTCCTTGGTTTGTTTGTCTGGCCAGGTCCACAGGCATCTTTGCATGCCACTCGAGTGATGAGTCTGATTTGATACCACGGGGATTCATGGAAAGATTCCAGACAATCCACAAGTGACACTGTCTTCTTTTAGGCCTACTGGGATGGAGATGATGGAAGGAAGCTATCTGCTGCTCTTGTCTATTTCTATAGTCATTGGTGGTGTGGAATGTTTGAATACTCACCCTTAAGATTTTCCCTGAGGACTGTTAATTGATAACCCAAGTATGGATGGCTCTGTCGAAAAGTTCAGACTAGTTCTTATCACAAAGGCAATCTCCCTGACATAAGACAGCTACACTGAGATTATGTAGAAAACTAGTAAGTCGTGTATGTGTTGGACTGGGTTTATATGGTAGGAAACCTCTGGCATGGAAATCACTTAAGTTTTCCTAGATCTCTAGTTATTTCACCACAAGAAAGCATTAAGCTTTAATTTCTGGGGATTTCTGCCCAAGTTTGGTCTACTTCTAACATTAGGTATTAATGTCTTATGTATAACATATTTCACAGTTACTAGGTTAGGACATGGAAAGGACAGTGTTTTAATAATCATTCCCAATATCCAGCAGAGGACCTGCCACATAACACTCAGTAAAGATTTGCATGATTAAGTTAATTCAGCTCCATGTTTCTGATAACAAATCTCCAGAAGTCTGTTTTATTGGCCTAATGAGTGGATTCAAACATTCCCTGTTTCCATCCGCTCAGTAGAAACAACCTTTCCTCATATATTGAAGCAACACTTCAAATCTGAGTTACCCTAAGACACATGACTGCGTTTTAAATTTCATGTGTGGTAACAAAAGGAATTAGAGTGAATTCTGGAGCTGATGCCTCTGTTGGAGGCAACCCATGATAGCAAGGGCTTCTTACTGTAGATTAGCCCTTCTTGAGGGAAATTTTAGACAAAATTGGAACCATAGCATATTCATATTCGTGTAACAGTGATTTGCTCTGAGGGTTCCAGAATGCTGAAATCTATGGCTTGTAATGATCTGAAAGCTAGGGTATGGGAGCTGAAAGGGGACCTCAAACCATGTTCTTAGTTTAGAGATGAGGAAATAGGTCCCATTCTGCTACTCAGTTGAGCAGCAGAATCAAAATGTGACAGTCGGACTTCCATCCACTTTGTCTTTCACCCTAAGTGGAAAACCTGTACTACTAGAGTGTTTGTGATCAAGGAGATAATAAGTGAAAATACTTTGTGTCTTTTTGAAGTCTTTCTGAAGACTTATATAAAGCCAGTGTATTTATCCTTGATACTTTGAATTTGAATCGGGTCTCTTTGCCACACCCTATTCACTGGTTCAGTGAGTTCCCATAGCATTTTGTTCTGGAGTAGATTTGAACCAGAAGGATCTTAGATTTCTCCTCACTCACCTAACCCATTTATGCATTTGTGGAGTACTTGCTGTGATTCTAGGCACTATGCCTAATATGACTTGGGTGAGTATGAATCTGCTGCTTAGCAAGTTACTTTAGGTCTCCCTACTTCAGATTGCTTCATCTATAAAACAAATTCAACTTAGCACAGTGATCTGCCTCTGCTTTTCTCTTTCTGGGCCTGTAGCTTACCACCTACATTGTGCTTTATGTTTCTGTCACATTTAACTATTTGATGTTCTTAAATACCTTGATTGTCATAGTTTCCCAGCTCCGCAACCACACATGCTGTTTTTGTTTTTTAACCTGGGATGACTATAACTCTCAGTTTTTCCACTGTGCACATGACATGTAGACACATATGGAAAGGTATTTTCTTTGTTTCCCGTAGTGCCTAATGTGCATTTCACTCTTTTGGCCATGATGGTCAACTTGTGGGATCTTAGTTCCCTGATGAGGGATTGGACCTGGGCCATCAGCAGAGAGAGCACAGAGCCCTAATCACTGAACCACCAGGGAAGTTCCCCAATATGTATGTATTTATCAGTACACACCATGTTGTTTTCCCAGTTTGTGTCTCCCCATCGGACTGAGCTCCTTGGCATCTGAATCTGCTTTCTATCTTTCTGTCTCCAACAGCCAGCCCAGTGTCTGGCTCAGAACAAGCATCCAAAAAAATGAATGAATGAATGAATGAGTGATATAAAACACTTGGGTAAGATGGTTGAACTAGGTTATAGTAGGTCTATATTTTTTTTAATAAGATTTGGTTTATGTAGCTCAGTTGGTAAAAAAAAATCCACCTGCAGTGTAGGAGACCCAGGTTTGATCCCTGGGTTGGGAGGATACCCCGGAGAAGGAAATGGCAACCCACTCCAGTATTCTTGTCTGAGAAATCTCATGGACAGGAACCTGGCAGGCTACAGACCATGGGATTGCAAAGAGTTGGACATGACTTAGTGATTAAAACACAAAAGATAGTGTGTGCAGAATGCATCTACCTAGTTAGCAGACACATGATGGCAAGTTTGCCAGCAGCAAATTGCAAAATACCTGAAACTGCAGGATTGCTGAGTGATCTGGAACTGAATTTGCACCAGTTTTTGGCTGGACTAGAAAAACAAAAAGAAATCCCTGAAATAGTATTTCTGTGAGACTCAAGGGCTATTGTGTTGAGTCACTGGACCATAGCAGGTGCCATTACCACAGTAACTTTCTGTGGAGCTGGGAGCCAGGGTGACGCATGGGCAGGTGGCTGTATGGCTGAAAGATGGGGAGGGGTGTTAGAAGACAAGGAAGTTGCAGGTGATAGTCAATATTCTGACAGTATAGTATGATTGCCCTAGAATTGCTCTGCCTGCATATGAATCTCACCCTACTTTTATTAGCTGTGGCAACTCATAATTCCCTCTTCGTCTTTCCATTTATAGACTAGAAGTCTAGTTTACCTACTCTAGAGTACCAATCTCTTGAGGTTTTAGTGAAGATTAAATGAGATCACAGTTTCTAAAATAGGTGCTCAATAAATGTCAACTGTTATATCAATTTATAGGTCGTGAAAAGGGCAAATGAGAAGGTCTTTGAGGTTAGAGACCATGTCCATCTTATAATTGTGTCTCCAGCACTTGGCACATAAATATAAGTTGTTTAGCAAATGTTTGTTGGATTAGTAAATGAGAGGGTCAGGCAGTTTTTCACAGCTCTCTTAGTATGGTGGCTTTCTTTAGGATGTGACTCAGACAAAGCTGTTTTGGTTTAACTTCGTGGTACCAGGGCTCTGATTTTGCGCAGCTTGTTTTGTGCCACTTGGAACTACACCAGAGACAGGCAGGACTCACAGCATCACTGGGTCTCCTGCTAGGAAAGGGGCTGGTGCCACATCAACATTTGAGTCCCCAGAGACAATGCCGGCAGTACATCTGGAAGTGAAGTTTCTATCTGAACATTTATTCCACAGTCATAGAAACTGAAGATGGAAAAGTCCTGAGGACATCTAGTCCATCCGCATGATTGTACAAGAAAAGTGGCTGGAGCAAAACAGCCGATTCACTTCATGCTCACAAGACGGCATTTCAGTCCTTCCTGGAGTGGAGCGATTGCACACACATCAAAGTGAAGACACAATGCAAACACTCTTTACAAACTTTAAGAAAATACTTATAGGTATGTTATTTTCAGAAAACAGGAACTAAAAGAATAGGTCATCCTGGATTAGATGGACATGGCGGGTGAAGAATAGCTAAATGCTGCAGAGTGAAGTGGTTTTGATGACTAGAAAGCAGTCCCTTCTGAGGACGGGTGAATTTTCTGGTCTGCCTATCAAAAATATGAGTGGGGAGGAAGAGAGGCTGTCATTTCTTCCCCCTTCAGTCTTTATCCATACCAAGGAAGGGCTCACTAGCCACAAGGCTCTAACAGACCCAGCATCAGCACTGAGAAGTCTGTTGCCCAGATGGCATAGCTCTGTCCTGCTTGGCAGCTGCTCCACTTACCACTTATCTGGTGGGCATGGAAGCAGCAACTCCCAAATAAGGTTTGTGCAAAAAGATCCCCGACTGTCCCTGGCTGCCTCACTTGTCTGGCCCAGAAATTTCTTCCAACACGTCTTCAATTGTTGAAGGCATCCTCCTGCTCTCCACCTTGGGCATCCAAACTCTAGAGCCCTTGTTTTCATTATTTACATGAACCAGTAGCACCGTCTGTCCCAACTCACCCAGTCCTATTCATTATATGCTTCCTGGACCAGGAATTCCCCCTTATAAACAGGGTTGGGAGTGTGACAGTTTGGAAAAAATAGATCTGACCTCATGAAACATTACCCACAGTAGGAGGCAAGTTAGAATCCCCTGCCTCTATTCTTCACCAGAAAACTACCCTCCACCTGAAAACTTCTGATCTTTGTGTTTCTGGGAGCTGAGAGAACAGAGGTGGAGCAGAACAAGTAAGGAAGGATTTCAGAGGACCCACCATTTCATGAAATCTTTTTACAAAATACAACGCACTTTCACAAATTGCAAAACACTGTTCAATTACTACTGATAAAAATAATCATTGCTACTTAACATGAAGACTGCTTCATTTCACCACAAGCAACTATTCTTTGTTTTTCTTTGTCCAGAACATGGAGGCAATTCAAGCAGCGCTGACAACAGTATGCCTGCTTTCAGCCCCTGCAGCTTCTGGCTGCAGTTTTGGCCACATAGTTCATCAGGAGATATTGGAGAGCCATGCCCTGGTCATCTGCTTTGTGGATGGGCAAGGTGGTCTGGCATGTTATCACCACTGCTCAGAATGCCTCAGGAGAGAAGCTTAAGGTAAACCTGATATACAAAAATCCAAACTTACAAAACAGATACATTAAGGGAGAATTAATTGCATTACAAAAGGATTCTTTACAAAAGAATTCACCTCTGGGTTCCTTTAAGTAGCCAGCTTCTCAAGTAGTCAGAATCTGAGCTGAGTTATAAAAGTGTCCACGTACAACATTAGGAGCATGGCTGTTACGTGAGTTGAGGTACACCTGTACATCAGCCTTCTAGGCTTTGTAGAGGTCAGCAGTGCAGAGCATGGTGGTAGAGTCTTATCCTTAGCTGTTGCAGGTGGGATTGGATGGCTAAGGGGCATAGTCTTTCAAAGGCAGCTGCAAACCTGCTTCTGGGTCTGGGGTGAGAACATGGGAGGATAGGCATTTCAAAACAGAATCGTCCTTTCTGTTTCCAGGGTTCACTGTCCCCTCACTGTTGAATGGTTTCATCTGTGTGGTGGATGAAGTCTAACATTAGAAGAACCCTCCCTTATCAGACTCTCTAAGCTTATATCCACCCCAAGGGTTTCTCAGACAACTAATTGCTTAAGAGTTATCTTACTTGCAGCTTGAAGTGTTATCTTTCTCTAGGGGCACTGGGCAGCTCTTGGTAGGAATTCAGGGATTGCATCCAAAAGTAGGGGAAGAAATTTTGCATTTAAGGAGCTTTTGCAACGATCTGCAACTTACGTAACATAGTGCTTGGCACAGTGCTAAGTCATTGTAGGCTTCAAATTGATTGGGATGGAGCAAAGATGATAAGAAACTGAAAAAATAAAGCAAATAATTGATAGACAAGGAAGTCTAGTCTGACACGGTGCCCTGGGGTGAGAATGGCTGTATGGACAGTGAATCAGCAGGTGTGTGCTGAAGACTTTTGAGAAAAGCTCATAAAAGTTTCTTTTCAATTCTCCTCATGCTTGGAACAGCCAAACTTCTAAACAGTGTTTCTTGAAGAGTCACTTTTAGACCACATGTCAGTCACGTGGGGGTGCCAGTAACAGGAGGTTTCTGAGCCCACATCCACCCCCTTTCGCACTCCATTCTTTGGGGATGAGCCCTGGCAGTCAGCACCCTGATGAGGTGCTAGGGGATTGAGAATTGTTCTATAGTGTCCATACTCCTTTCCTGTTCTGCATGTCCAAGCCTTTGTACACTGGGAAAGGGATGCCTAGGCACAGGGGAAACTGCTTACTCATATCAAACATTAAATAGGGTTTAGGGAAGAATCAGAGGGACCAGTGCCTGTTCACAGTTTGTTACAGATGAAGGGGTATGAGGCTGCAAGACTGACTTGGTAGGAATCCATACAGATATGAAAAGCACAGGGCACATTCCTGAATGCTTAAGCTTGTGATGTACACAGGCTTGAGGTTCATCTCTGGGAGTCCTACAGCTAAGACATAGGTGACTGCTGATCTGAGAAGAGCCTAGTACCTGGCTTGCAGAGCATCTCCATTAACCCACAGTACCAGCTCACATGTCTTGTTAAGTCAGTTAGCAGGAATATCCCAGTCTCATTCCAAGGTCACGTCCTTGCCTTGCTTTTCTCTCTCTTTTTGCTTTATAAAAGGCACACACTATAGTGTAGATGCTTAGTTGGAAGTAAAGCCCTATTCATTCCTTAGCAAACTTTCTTTGTTGTTGTTCAAAAAGCATGGTGTACATTTTAATGCCTCTTCTGTCTGTCCTCTTCCTGCTCACTGCATCTCTGTCCCCTTTCACAGTGGCATGTAAACATGTTCCTACCCAATGTTAGGATGGGGTCAGAGATCCAGGACCCTTTCAAAACCATGACTCTTGCCTGATCCAATCAGTCTTCAGCCTACTGTGATATGAGTGAGTTTAGCCGACTTTTCTAAGTCCCCACCTCCCCATCCCAAGTGTCTCTAGCTCTTCCCTGGCTCCCCATTCAGACTGTGGGGACACATCTAGACTGGGGAACTGTAGCAAAAGTCACAGCCCTGAATAACCCTGCTCTGTACTAAGATTTGGAGAAGGGAAAGGCTACCCACTCCAGTATTCTGGCCTAGAGAATTCCATGGACTGTATAGTCCATGGGGTCGCAAAGAGTCGGACACAACTCAACAGCTTTCACTTTCATATACTAAGATTAAAACCAACAACCCAAGAAGACACAGATATGGTTAACACTTTTATCTCTTATAGTTGATAGTGCACAGAAAGGGCTAAAAACCAGAATTAGTAATGTGGCACCTGGTGAAAAGGTTAACAGGAGCTGGGGTTGTCTGGTTTCTCACAGATCCCTCACATGGCGTTACTCCTGACTAGGATTCCTGCTCTGAAAAACACACCTACCCAGGAGACCTAGGAATGAGCTTGAGAAGACTGGCCACTGCTTTGCAGGTGCGGGGAGAGCACACTTGTCCTCTAAGAAGACCCAAAACTCAGCTTCCCCCCACCTTGATCAGTAGTTACAAAAGAGCATTACAAAGTGTCTCAAGGGCTCAGAGGAAGGCCAGGAAGTGACAGAGGGGAGCAGCGAGGCCACTCAGGGCTCACAAGTTCGATTTGTCCTTTGATACTCTTCCAGCTCCGTTTTCCTGCTCACGGCCAGCTGCAGCTCCTGGCGGATCACCTGAATCTGCCTCTCCAGCTCTGAGAGCTCTTGCATCACTGAGTTCCGAGCCCCGCGGTGGGAGTCTGCTTTCCCGTTGGTGGTCAGCGAGGCAGGGAGCTCTCTTCTCCTCGGAGGGAGAGGAATGTCCTGGTGGATCCGGACACCCAGCTGGTTTGGTCCACCCTCATCATTAAAGATGTACTTTCTCCGATTCTCATGACTCAGGTTGGAAGTATTCCACACGGTGAGGTGACGGGGCCCCACACTGGACCTAGGAAACCAAGAGACACTTTAGATTGAACTTCTTTAGATTCACTTTAGCTCTGCCCATCTTTCTGGAGAAGGAAATGGCAACCCACTCCAGTGTTCTTGCCT
The DNA here is from genome assembly GCA_006408675.1 of Madoqua kirkii. Lineage (NCBI taxonomy): Eukaryota > Metazoa > Chordata > Mammalia > Artiodactyla > Bovidae > Madoqua > Madoqua kirkii. Next base: position 46,353 of record SJYC01026394.1, read on the forward strand.
GGAGAGTCCCAGGGACGGGGGAGCCTGGTGGGCTGCCGTCTATGGGGTCACACAAAGTTGGACATGACTGAAGTGACTTAGCAGCAGTAGCAGCTGCCCATCTTTCAGCCACTTCCTTGTGAATAATACAGAGCTGGATATGCAGATAGAACTGGAGTCAGAAAGCCGTGGACAGACTACCTGCTGGAGCATCATGGGGACAAAAGGAGTCCTTTTCAACTGAAGTTCAGTTTCTCAACAAGTCTCATGCTGCCCTGATGCTGGAATGGGTGTATCACCTGGGGGGCTGACAAACCAGGGTATGACATGTTCTTTTATGAAGAACCTTAGATACTTTTCTGTTCTCTTCCTGCCAGTGAAGCTCAGAAAGCCGTACTGCACTGAGACAGTCTATGGCTATAAAGATGATGCTTTGGTAGATGTGAAATTCTGTTTATTCCGCTGTTGGACTCTAAGCATGGTCCTGCTATTAGACACTCTAATATGATTCATCCTTAGCCCCATAGGACAACCCTGATGTTTACTAGTTGAGTTTGAGGAGAATAAAAGCATACAAGCTGCAGGTTTCAGCAAAAAGTGTCCCATTGTTGAAATGACATTGTGAGTTGAGAATGAAAGCTGGGATTTGAAGCTTAATTAAAAAAAAAATATATATATATATATATATATATCCAAGCAATCTTCAAATTCTTGATGGGATAATGAAAGTCAAAGAGAAATACATTTGCAATCCTCTTTCAGGTTCCTCTTAAACCAACTGCCACCACCCCTGAGATGGCTGTAGACAGCAAAAGAGCTATTGATGGCTAGGTTCAGGAGGAAGGGGTCTGGTTTCTGAAATACACTGACAGCCAGATGCAGTGAGAAGAGTTTCTTGTTACAAGAACAGATTAGAGCCTTAAGCACATGACTGCCGATTTCTTCCAGCCTTGTTGAAGGAGGTGAAGGAGGAGGATTATGATCGCTTTTGCAATCTACCATAGGGCAAAATAAAACAGAAACACTGTATTAAGTCCTTGTGTCCTTGTTCTCATCCATGTGACTGAATCAAGACTTTATTCCTGGACTCTTACTAATGAGAAGGAGAAGGGGAGGACCTAGTGGAAAAGGGAGAGATAAATGTTGATTCAGTTACATGGACAAGAACAGAAACAGAAGGACTTACCAGGGTGATCCTGTTTCATCTTGCCCTGTAGAAGACTGTGAAAGTAGTCATAATCCTTTGTTCTTCCTTTCATCCATATCCCTCTGTAATGTAACTTCACAGCTCATCCTTATCATGGAGGGTTCAAGGGGAAAGTCTGTTTTCTCTTCGCCTTGAATTTGGCCTGGTCTTACAACTTGTCCTGGCCAATAGAAAGTGGCAGAAGTGGCAGGTGGTGGTTCTAAGCCTTGCAAACTTCCACTGCCTCTCTCAGAACCCTGCTGCTCCAGTGGAACCAGTCCAGACTGGTCCGCTGGGTGAAAACAGACCATCAGAGAGTCCCCAGACTCCCTGGTTGACCAGCTGAGGCCACCCTAGACCAGCCAGCTCTGTTTCTCCCTCCTTCCCTCCAAGCTGGCTGTAGGCCAAGGAGCAAGTGTGGCCACCATCAGCCAAGTTTGGCCCAGACTGCACAGCTGACCCGTAGATTCATAAGCAACTCACTGTTGTTTAAACCATTATAAGTTGAATAATTCCTCTCACAGCAAAAATTGGTGATACATGCCCCCAAACACCTTCTAAGCCAATCTGTAGTTCTTTAATATTTCTCATGTTTTAGGTCTCATATATATGGACAGGGGGCACCGTAACATAGTTTTCCTGTGTCCTGGGCTCGGTACAATCTTTATAATGAGCTCACTTACAGATCCATTGACTTTATACCAGGTCAGAAGTATGGTTATAATTTTCCTCCTAGCCTTACGTTTCCCTTTCTTTCTTCAATTTTTTTTCCTATTGAATTTGAATAATTTCAAAACAATCTTGTTTGTGGTATGTATTATTGTATATATGGTTTACAATTTGTATATCTTGAGGTGAGAGGAAAAGAGAAGGTATATTGGAGATCCAGTAGAGTGAAGGACAGACCAAAATTTACAGAAAATCACGTGCTGAATAAACTAAGGACTATGTATGTCTCTCTCTCTCTCTCTCTCTCTCTCTCTCTCTATCTATATATATAGTCTCTCTCTCTCTATCTATATCTATATCTATATATCTATATATCTATATATCTATATAGTCTTTTGCAATATCTACTTTTTTCTTCTGCTTTAAGTGAAAAAGGAGCAATATCTATTCATGCCATGGCCCCCAAATTTCTCCAGGCCTTTCCTCAAACCCATGTGTTAGTCATTCATTCATTTATCTATTATTGTATTTACTCAATCAATGTGGAACATAGATGAGGAATGTAAAGTTGTACCAGATAAAGATATTTGCACAGATACTCTTGCAGAAAAAAAAAGAGAGAAAGTTTTTGAGCCAAGAGACCTAACTCTAGGATCATGGGATGACTCATAGTGGGGAAAAACCTAGGAGTTATGCACCAACACATTTTCCTAGGATGTCAGGCAACCTCAGAAATCAAGCAAATAGAAATAGCCAGTCTGGTTTTCTCCAGAGCTTTGTGTATATATCTGGGAACACAATATAGAATAATAAGCAAAAACTGGACTCTGTGATAGGTGGAAGCATCATTAGTGCTCTGATACTGACACGTGGCTCTGAGCCATTTATGAATGCAAGGTGGTAGAAACTGAATGTCAAATGTGGTGTCTAACTAGAAGAAATAACTGTGTTCTATTGTTAGCCTCTACAGTGTTTCAGTTGTAGTTTGTAAGCTTTCCTGAGTGTTAGAGTGTAAAGTGACTAGTGAGTTGAGTGAATTTAACACTAAAGTTTTCACTGGGCAATTTTATACCTTTGAGGTTCAGTACTCCACTAGACCATTCAGAAGAGATGTGACTTCAGTGGGCCGGCTCTCAAACACTCACTGCGTTTGAAAGCTTACAAGTGGGTGTTGGGTTGTAGGGAGGTGGCATAGGAAATAAGGGCCCAATAAACCATGAGGGCATGTTGTCTTAGCTCCTTCTCAAAATAAGAGATTTCAGAAGGGAATCTGCTGAGAAAAATGGATATGTTGAGTGAAAGATACATTTGGTTCTGACTTTAGGCAAGAGAGATGTGACTAGGAGTCATATAGCAGTTGGAAATGGGATCACAAGTAGCTTCCTGTTTCTATTATGGCCAGAGAACAAATGCTTTGTTATTGTGAGATGGTGTCTTTGCTGCTATGTTTTCTTATGTTCCTCTCTGGTTAAACATTTATGTTAAAAATAATTATAGAAAAACAATATACGCAGCACCTAGGAAAAAATATACATAACATGACATAGAACAGCTATGACCTGATTAGCCTACAGTTTGTTGCTGACAGGGCCACAGTGTGATACAGGAAGACCACAGACCACGCTGGGGGGAGTGTGTGCTCACTGTCTAGAAAGAGAGGCCGTTAAGAGATAGCTGAAATGACTCTGACAAGCTCGATGCAAATTGCAGAGAAGGGGACTCCAGCAGTCCCTGAGGAGATACAGATAATGAAAAAGAATCATGTTTTCCACTCCCCTTTCCTTGTCCATTGCAAATGAGAAGTATGAGTGTCAGATTTCAAAATTACCCAGAAAGCTAAGGTAATCCTCAGCTTGGAGCTGAAGATCTGCTGTAGATACCAAGAGTTGCTTGGAGGTAATGCTGTGAGCAGAGCCTGTGGACATAAGAAAAGACCAAGAGGCTGCCTTAGGCAGCAAGAAACAGAGGCCAGCCAGGTGCCAGACTCAGATGCTTCCGACATCTCTAGCCACCATCAATAAGGCAACAGTTTTCCACAGGCTGGATGTGGGGAAGGTGTAGAGTTTCAATTTCCACATGTCAATTATGCATTTAATGCCTGTTACTTCCTATTAATGAGATGCTCTTTTCTGGGGAGTTTGCAGTAACAGTGCCAGGAAATGGATTAAGCAGAACATGTCTGTTGTGTATTTCGAATATTCCTGGGAGGGCTGGAAAGGAGTCGGGAATGGAAACATGCCAAAAGGGCAATACTGCATGAAATTAATTGCTTGTGGTACTTATGAATTTAGTCTTACGTGTATTTGGTACACAGTAAAATAGCTAAAGTAGCTTTGTTTGGGGGGCTTTAGATGTATTATTTAATTCTTAGTCTCTAGAAAGTAGGTATTCTATCTCATTTTCACAAATGAGGAAATTGGGGTACAGAGAGGTTAAATAAATGACTTGCCCAGGACCACACATATTGTTAAGTGTAGGAGTCAGGATTTGGAGCCACATACTTGACCCTAGGGGGCTTCCCAGGTGGCACTAGTGGTAAAGAACCCACCTGCCTGCCAATGCAGGAGACATAAGAGACTCAGGTTCAATTCCTGTGTCTGGAAGTTTCCCTGGAGTAGGGCATGGCAACCCAATCCAGTATTTTTGCCTGGAGAATCCCATGGACAGAGAAACCTGGTAGACTATACAGTTCTAGGGTCACACGGAGTCAGACATGACTGGAAGACTTAGCATGCATGCACACTTGGGTCTAGAGATTACACTAGCACTTTTTTTCCACAACATCTATTGCCTCTACTGCATTTCAATGTCCATCTACATACAGATATATATATATTTTGTCTGTTCTATTTTTAGAGGAAAGCAATAGAATGGGAAAGACTAGAGATCTCTTTGAGAAAATTAGAGATACCAAGGGAGCATTTCATGCAAAGATGGGCACAGTAAAGGACAGAAATGGTATAGACCTAACAAAGCAGAAGATATTAAGAAGAGGTGGCAAGAATACACAGAAGAACTATACAAAAAATATCTTCATACCCAGATAACCATGATGGTGCAATCACTCACAAGAGCCAGACATTCTGGAATGTGAAGTCAAGTGGGTCTTAGGAAGCATCACTACGAACAAATCTAGTGGAGGTGATGGAATTCCAATTGAGCTATTTCAAGTGCTAAAAGATGATGTTGTGAAAGTGCTGCACTCAATATGCCAGCAAATTTATATGCGTGGCAGCAGCAGCCTGTACACCATGTGCTCACCAATGGTGGTCAGGATGGACAGACCAAATCCAATGCACAGCAGCATGAAGAGTCCAGAGAAGTGTTTGATGCCCATCTGCAACGTCTGTGGCAGAATAGGAAAGGAAAGGTCATGAATGAGGGGCTGCCCAGGGTCCCATGCTTGTCCACTCTTAGAGGCACATCGTTTTTTGCTGAACCCAAGGAAAGCTGGAGACCATTTCTCTGTGTGCTCTGCAGATGTCACTATACTACACTGTGAAGGGGATCCAGCCAAGACTGAAGGCTGCTGCGGGGCACAATTCCTGGGAGTGCTATTCACATACAGTGCTATTGTTTGAATGGTTCCTGGAGTCGTAAAGAGGCCCTGTGTCTAGACCACTCTATAGTGTCAAAAGGGACACTAAGAGATAGAGGTAGAGACTGAAAATTAAAACAATTTAGTATATTAAAACATTGAAAAGTTATCAAGGAAAGAATCTCTCCCAGGGACAGAGTGAGTTAGATTTAAGGGGAAAAGATGATGAACGCAATAAAAATTTTCATTTAGATCTGACAGGGAACATGGATAGGATATCATCTAGTTCAATGTCCTCATTTTAAAGATGAGGAACTTGGGACCAGAAAAGTGAAGGAAGTTGAGCCAGGTCACAGAATTAGACAGCCACAGAGGAGAAAAAGAAACGACCTACTTGTTGATTGCTTACTATATTTTTTTGTGCTTATAGTTATTACAGCTACAATTTATAATTGCAGAAACTGAAGTTCTTGCAGTTTTTAAGTGACAAAGCTGGCCTATAAGTCAATGTTTGTTTAGCTCCAAAGTTCAGGTTCTTTTTACTCTACAACAAGAAAGCAACAGCAACTATAAAAACAATCAGTTTAATACCTGTGACAGGCTAATGGATTTACAGGCGTTCTCTAAAAAATATGTATTCAGTCACTGACATTGATAACCAATCAATCCAGGAGAAAGACGTTTGATTTGTTGAGTGCCTACTATGTACCAGGTAGTCTCCCAAGTACCAGGGGGTGGAGATAGGAGGCTTATGTCCCTGCCTTCAATCAGCTCAAGTCTAGGGAGAAAGCAAATATTTATACCGCATGATACATTGATTCACACTTCCCAGGTTTTGCAGAGAAGCTGGCTCATGAGATAAGACTTAAAGTGAGACAGGTAGAATGTGGAGGCTGGGTGGGAAAGTAACACTCCAAGCTGAGAGCAGCAGAAACAAAGAATGTGTCAGAGACACGAACCTCCAGCACACTGATCTGTGAGCTGTCTCTTATACACATCTAGATGTGTATAAGAGACAGAACCTAGACAGCATATTAAAAACCAGAGACATTACTTTGCCAACAAAGGTTCGTCTAATCAAGGCTATAGTTTTTCCAGTAGTCATGTATGGATATGAGAGCTGGACTATAAAGAAAGCTGAGCACTGAAGAGTTGATGCTCTTGAACTGTGGTGTTGGAGAAGAAGCTTAAGAGTCTCTTGAACTGCAAGGAGAGCCAACCAGTCAATCCTAAAGGAGATCAGTCCTGAATATTCAGTGGAAGGACTGATGCTGAAGCTGAAACTCCAATACTTTGGCCACCTGATGCGAAGAACTGACTCATTGGAAAAGATCCTGATGCTGGGAAAGATTGAAGTGGAGAGGAGAAGGGGATGACAGAGGATGAAATGGTTGGATGGCATCACCAACTCAATGGACATGAGTCTGAGTAAACTCCAGGAGTTGGTGATGGACAGGGTGGCCTAGTGTGCTGCATTCCATGGGGTTGCAAAGAGTTGGACAGGACTGAGCGACTGAACTGAACTGAACTGATTTCTATTTGAAATGACATATTTTTTACTTGAAACAACAATTTTTTAGAAACAACATATATGTTTCTCAACAACTTAGTCCTGATTTGATTTGAATTATTGTACATAATTTCCCTCTTGAGCATGGAGTCTTAGTTGCATCTTTAAGCTTTTAACAAACATAAACAATACCTGGAACTGGCCTCTTCTTACCTCTTTTCCACACGTTTAGTCTTGAAACGCTGTTGCTTTTCCTCTACAAATGATGTGTTTAGTGCTCTGTGTAATCTCTGATGGAAAGAACAGATTTACACATAGAGATCATTAGAAGCACAGAACCAGGACACAAAGCACCCCCTGAGATTTAATCTCTTTGCTACTAATCTTGGCCTCTTTAAACAAATTACCATTGATGGCAGAAAAAAGATCAATATTCAGTCCCAAATCTCAAGAGAAAATGAATTCTAAGATAGTATTTTACCTGGAAGAAAATAATTTGATGGGAAACTTAGAAATACTCTGAGTTGTAAAAAGGTCTATGATATAAAGAAAAGTTGGGACTTTCCTGGTGTGTCAGTGCCTATGACTTCTCACTTCCAATGCAGGGGATCTGGGTTCAATCCCTGGTCAGGGAACTAGATCCTGCATGCTGCAACTAAGAGATCACATACTGCCACTTAAGATTCAGTGCAGCCACATAAATAAATAAAAGGAGAGTTATCATAACTGGGCTTCCCTGGTGGCTCAGACGGTAAAGAATCTGCCTGCAATGAGGGAGACCTGGGTTCAGTCCCTGGGTCAGGAAATTCCCTGAAGAAGGGAATGGCTACCCATTCCAGTATTCTTGTCTGGAGAGTCCCAAGGACAGAGGAGCCTGGTGGGATCGCAAAGAGTTGGACATGACTAAGTGACTAACACTATCATAACAAACATGTGGCAAAGGACTTAGTACAATTGCTAAAGGTGAGTCCTCAGAATAAACTAATCATGCTGATTTATAATGGAGAGGATCAGTTTTCTGCAGAGTCTTCCTTAGGAGACCAAATACGTCCTAGGATGAAAGTAGAAGAACAAGGTTCACATGTAACCAAACCAATAATAGTGACCTATATAGAAAAAAAGTGCTGTGTTAAAGAAGAGAGCAGCATGACAGATGCAGGGGACAAAGGTGGCAGAACTGGCAGCCTCACTGCTGGGAGGCAGCGGGCAGCCCATCCAGGAGGTCAGGTTGGCTGCTCCGGCCTCGCCCCTCCCTGCACTGAGGGGGAATCTGCTGTCTTTGCTAGAGCCCCTTCATCAGTACTTCCCCAGTAGCTCAGCTGGTTAAGAATCCGCCTGCAAAACAGAAGACCCTGGTTCGATTCCTGGGTCAGGAAGATCCACTGGAGAAGGGATAGGCTACCCAATCCAATATTCTTAGGCTTCCCTGGTGGCTCAGCTGGAAAAAAATTAGCCTGCAATGCAGAAGACCTGGGTTCCATCCCTGGGTTGGGAAGATCCCCTAGAGAAGGCAAAGGCTACCCATTCTAGTATTCTGGCCTGTATAATTCCATGGACTGTATAGTCTATGTGGTCACAAAGAGTTGGACACGACTGAGTGACTTTCACTTTCACTTCATCAGTAAGAAGCCTTCTGAGTATATTTCAGCTCTCAATGCCTGTTTCCATCAGGTGAGATGTACAAAGGAGTGAGCATGAATGACTGTCTGCCTGACAGTTTTGGTTCTTCCTGTTGGTGAGTGCATAGGTGTCTGGATAATACGAAGGAACTTTGATCTAGAGCTTGGCCATGACATCATTGGACTTCTAAGCTCTGGACCATTGAAATGCAGCAAGAGCAGGGACCCGAGCGTTCATCCGAAGGGAAACAAAGGACTTCAAGATCATTTAATGGGTTTCAGTTTTGGCAAGAAAGACTCTAAAGGAAACAAATCTTTCACACCATCTCTTCAGACTGTCACTAAGTGAAATCATTAAAAACATGTCATTGCAATCTCAACCACATGCATCTAAACACTTCTTATGTTTTCCAGTGATAAACAGAGAAATAATGGGTGTTGTTCCTAAGGCATTTACAGTCTATTTAGCCTATTCTATTAGATCCTACTGGACACAATTTGAAAATGGATTGAAGAGTTTTATTTTAAAAAGTCAGTATTTCCAAAACACTGGAAATTCTATTTCTTGCAACTAACTACTTACAACAAAACATTTAAACAACAAGGCTGTTGCTTCCACTCTGAGCAACAGTGGAGGGTTATATGGAAGGAAAGGGCATTATGGGGCAGCTTAATTTAAGAAGCAAGTGCATTAATGGTATAGAGGGAGTTCCATCTTGTATACTAAGAGTGTCTATACCACCTGGTTCTCTTGCAACCTGTCATTTGTCACTCTGACTTGAGGTCCTGGATTCTCCCATTATTGGGAATTCCGATGCTTAAGAATACTAGACGGAGATACTTGGTGGCACTCACCTGACTGGTGTGGAGCCAGTATTGCAGCCTAGATTTGTTCTTGATGCGTGGCAGCAGCAGCCTGTACACCATGTGCTCACCAATGGTGGTCAGGATGGACAGACCAAATCCAATGCACAGCAGCATGAAGAGTCCAGAGAAGTGTTTGATGCCCATCTGCAACGTCTGTGGCAGAATAGGAAAGGAAAGGTCATGAATGAGGGGCTGCCCAGGGTCCCATGCTTGTCCACTCTTAGAGGCACATCGTTTTTTGCTGAACCCAAGGAAAGCTGGAGACCATTTCTCTGTGTGCTCTGCAGATGTCACTATACTACACTGTGAAGGGGATCCAGCCAAGACTGAAGGCTGCTGCGGGGCACAATTCCTGGGAGTGCTATTCACATACAGTGCTATTGTTTGAATGGTTCCTGGAGTCGTAAAGAGGCCCTGTGTCTAGACCACTCTATAGTGTCAAAAGGGACACTAAGAGATAGAGGTAGAGACTGAAAATTAAAACAATTTAGTATATTAAAACATTGAAAAGTTATCAAGGAAAGAATCTCTCCCAGGACAGAGTGAGTTAGATTTAAGGGGAAAAGATGATGAACGCAATAAAAATTTTCATTTAGATCTGACAGGGAACATGGATAGGATATCATCTAGTTCAATGTCCTCATTTTAAAGATGAGGAACTTGGGACCAGAAAAGTGAAGGAAGTTGAGCCAGGTCACAGAATTAGACAGCCACAGAGGAGAAAAAGAAACGACCTACTTGTTGATTGCTTACTATATTTTTTTGTGCTTATAGTTATTACAGCTACAATTTATAATTGCAGAAACTGAAGTTCTTGCAGTTTTTAAGTGACAAAGCTGGCCTATAAGTCAATGTTTGTTTAGCTCCAAAGTTCAGGTTCTTTTTACTCTACAACAAGAAAGCAACAGCAACTATAAAAACAATCAGTTTAATACCTGTGACAGGCTAATGGATTTACAGGCGTTCTCTAAAAAATATGTATTCAGTCACTGACATTGATAACCAATCAATCCAGGAGAAAGACGTTTGATTTGTTGAGTGCCTACTATGTACCAGGTAGTCTCCCAAGTACCAGGGGGTGGAGATAGGAGGCTTATGTCCCTGCCTTCAATCAGCTCAAGTCTAGGGAGAAAGCAAATATTTATACCGCATGATACATTGATTCACACTTCCCAGGTTTTGCAGAGAAGCTGGCTCATGAGATAAGACTTAAAGTGAGACAGGTAGAATGTGGAGGCTGGGTGGGAAAGTAACACTCCAAGCTGAGAGCAGCAGAAACAAAGAATGTGTCAGAGACACGAACCTCCAGCACACTGATCTGTGAGCTTGTGAGACAGATGGCTGTGCTCAGGGGTGGGGTGTAGAGGCCCTGCATCCTGAGGAAGGAACAGGCCAGCCCTAGGCAAGGCTAGATTAAGCACCGTACCCAAGATCACACAAGCCAATGCTAAGGACTCCGAGTGCCATCTTTTTGCTGGAGGCTTTCGGTCATTATCATCATTGATAATTATTTAGCATTTAACATGTGGAAGGTGCAGTTCTGAGCACTTTATCAATTAGCAACTTGCTTAATTTTTCCAATGACCTATTAGGGAGGTACTCTCCCCATTTTACAGGTGAGGAAACTTAGGAACAAGAGTTAAATGACTCATCCAAAGTCACATAGCTGGTAAAGGTCAGGGGGGTTCACACCCAGGCAGGCAGGCTAACTCCAGAGCCTACACTCTTAACCACATCATTTAACTGACATGAGTGATCCACCTATCCTCTTGAAGGAGTTTTTCTTTCTTTCATTCTCCTCTCCTCTACCCCCAGCCCTGGAGAAGCAGGCAATCAGGATGCTTCAGGCATGGCTAGACCTCCTGGTACTCCAGGAAGTTTATGTGGGGGACCAGGCTCAGAGGCAGAGCTTGGAGATTTCAAGATTTGAGGGAGGCTGGGCCATGGAATCTCTTTTCCTCAATGATACTATTTTTGGCAATGGCTCTGGACCAAAGATGTGTGTTAGGATCCCTGGAGAAGGAAAGACTAGGGGTGAGCAGGGGCACAGAGCATGCCCCGGGTCCCCGAGACTGGGCCAGCTGAGAAGAAAGAAGCCCAGCCTGAAGGAACAAGGAATGCTAGTGTAGGAAAGGTGAGCAGTTTATCAGGCCCTGAGGGGTACTCAGTTACTAGAGCTTTTCCTGGGACATCTCTGTACATGTGATGACCAACCTGACCTCCAGAAAGTATATACAAATGTGCCTGAAAATAGCCCTCAGCCTGGATCTGTAGTAATGTGTACAGGATACAGCTATTGCAGAAGGATTCAATGAGTTACTACTGCTGTGGATGAAGAACACACTGGGCAAATTCATTTGGGACTTTACCAGCATTGAACACTCAGCAGAAGACTAAACAGACTGGTGCTGCTTTTATAAACTGCTGCCAAGATGAAGAAGAAAAATATAACTTACAGTGAATCATCCTGCTTTTAGACCCTGGTGTTCCCCTCTGTTATCTTGTGCATAACACTAATTAGTCTCATTTTCCTCTTATTATCCCAATAACACAGAGGCTGTATTCAGTTTATTTTACACACTTCTTTCTTTAAATTTCCATTGTTTACACCCACATACTAATAGAATTATAGAAGTAGTTGGTGTTTGGTTTGGTTTTTTTTTTAATTAGACATCTGTGTGCCACCATACATGCATATTATGATCTGATAATAGTATTGTAAGTTAAGTAGAACTGGACATGGCATAACAGACTGGTTCCAAATAGGAAAAGGAGTACGTCAAGGCTGTATATTGTCACCCTGTTTATTTAACTTATATTAAGAGCACATCATAAGAAACGCTGGGCTGGAAGATTTCACAAGCTGGAATCAAGATTGCCAGGAGAAATATCAATAATTTCAGACATGCAGATGACACCACCCTTATGGCAGAAAGAGAAGAAAAATTAAAGAGCCTCTTGATGAAAGTGAAAGAGGAGAGTGAAAAAGTTGGCTTAAAGCTCAACATTCAGAAAACTAAGATAATGGCATCCGGTCCCATCACTTCATGGGAAATAGATGGGGAAACAGTGGAAACAGTATCAGACTTTATTTTGGGGGACTCCCAAATCACTGCAGATGGTGATTGTAGCAATGAAATTAAAAGATGCTTACTCCTTGGAAGAAAATTTATGACCAACCTAGATAGCATATTAAAAAGCAGAGACATTATTTTGCCAACAAAGGTCTGTCTAGTTAAGGCTATGGTTTTTCCAGTAGTCATGTATGGATGTGAGAGTTGGACTGTGAAGAATGCTGGGCACCAAAGAATCGATGCTTTCGAACTGTGGTGTTGGAGAAGACTCTTGAGAGTCCCTTGGACTGCAAGGAGATCCAACCAGTCTCTAAAGGAGATCAGTCCTGGGTGTTCATTTTTAAAAAGCAGAGACATTATTTTGCCAACAAAGGTCTGTCTAGTTAAGGCTATGGTTTTTCCAGTAGTCATGTATGGATGTGAGAGTTGGACTGTGAAGAATGCTGGGCACCAAAGAATCGATGCTTTCGAACTGTGGTGTTGGAGAAGACTCTTGAGAGTCCCTTGGACTGCAAGGAGATCCAACCAGTCTCTAAAGGAGATCAGTCCTGGGTGTTCATTGGAAGGAATGATGCTGAAGCTGAAACTCCAGTACTTTGGTCACCTCATGCAAAGAGTTGACTCACTGGAAAAGACTTTGATGCTGGGAGGGATTGCGGGCAGGAATAGAAGGGGATGACAGAGGATGAGATGGCTGGATGGCATCACTGACTTGATGGACATGAGTTTGGGTAAACTCCGGGAGTTGGTAATGGACAGGGAGGCCTGACATGCTGCGACTCTTAGGGTCACAAAGAGTCAGACACGACTGAGTGACTAAACTGAACTGAAATGAGTGAAGTGAAGTGGAGTCGCTCAGTTGTGTCCGACTCTTTGCGACCCCATGGATGTAGCCTACCAGGCTTCTCCGCCCATGGTATTCTCCAGGCAAGAATACTGGAGTGGGTTACCATTTCCTTCTCCAGGGGATCTTCCTGGCCCAGGAATCGAACCCGGGTCTCTCGCATTGGAGGCAGACGCTTTAACCTCTGAGCCACCAGGGAAGCCTGAACTGAAGGTAAGTATTATTATCCCCATTTCACATTCAAGGAAACTGAGGTTCATTACCATACCCAATGTCATACAAGCTAAAAAATAGGCAGCCAGGTTATGGATCCAGGATTGTCTGATGCTAAAGCCTGAACTACCTTGAAGCAAATACCCTTCAGAGGCATCTCTTGCTGTCTGAACTCATACTGTCTATTCCCTGTTACAACTTGCAAAAAATTTTATTCAGAACTCACCCTCTGGATTGCAAATCCCCTGTAATCTGCCTTTGGGCACCAGTGAAAAACACTTAAACTGTGTCTGAGTCTGACTGATAAGATGTGCTGCTGCAGTTGTAATCAGCTGTTCTTCTCCTAGGACACACTGCTTCAATGTGCTATGCACTAAATATATGCATTTGTCCCACATTAACAAGTGAAATCTTTTTGTCTGATAAAGTGGAACTTGCTCAAGTTGACATTTATCATTGGTCAGAGGAAGAAGAAGAGGAGCAATGAATATTCAATGTCAAATCTTTAAAATAGATTTAAGTGATACAGACAAAATAATGATTACCGTTGCTAGTGACATGGATAGAAGCATCATATTCAGAAATGCAATTACAGCCTGGTCTCACATTGTCAAGAGCGGTATAAGTGAAAGCAAAGAAATGTGAGTGGAATTTTTTTTCTTTATCCCATTGCTTCATCTGCAGCTTGAGTCGATAGCTCACAGCCACACACTTCTGGCGTCTCAAGAGCCAAGGAGAGAAAACTGTCTCAGGATTTAGCCACGGGCAAATATCAGGCATTTATGGCTTCACTCAGTCCTTCACAGGCTCATTCTAGGCCATCCAGTCTCTCTCAGCTACCTCTTTAATCAATAAGTAACTGCTCAAAAAATCGCCTTGCTTGCTTATTTTATTTTGCTAAATGTTATTTATAGTGTTATATTTCTTTAACATTTTATTTTATTGTTCATTTACATTAACATATTCATCGCATTGTGGAGGGCAAGCATACTCCGTATTATGCACGCATGAATACCCACTGATTAAGCACTAGAGAACTGGTGTTTTAAATGGTTCATATTATGTAGAAATCATTAGTGGATTGTCATATATAGCAATCCATGCATTGTACATTAGATATTAAACACTAACAAATGTCTAAGTATGTTTTAATGAAATTTAGGGAAACTGGTTGGGCTTTTTGGATAAGGTAGGATGTTTTATTTATTTGTTTTGTCTCATACAAGATAACGGAAAAGACTCTCACCATCTGGAAACCTACTAACCAGCGTATTTCTAGGTACAGACTAGATTCAGATAAAGGGTAATGGCTGTACTATCAAAGATTCTGAGTGGTCTCTGTTTAGATCATTAGTGCTTCCAGTGACATAAGAGGCCAAGACCGCCAATTCTGTGGCTGCTAAACCCTCCTCTCCCTCTTGCTTGGTTGTGGGCCCTTGAAACATCTGACAGATGGTTAGATGACTGACTAGGTTCTGAAAACTCCAGCAAGAAATGCCGATAAACTATTTGAGTCATTTGCCTCAGAAGTTACTGGTTAAATCCTATAATCTAAGCCTCCCTAGCCCCCAGTCCATGTCTTCCAACATACAGCAGCTACCCAATTTCTCTGGTCCTTTAAAGAGTCTGTACTCATTGTTTTCAGTTCCTCTCCCTCCATTCTCTTTTGGACTCATTCCAATCAGGCTTTCAATCGCTGGCTTAAGGTCCTGTCAAAACCAACAATGGCCATCAAATCCAAGAGTCAGTTTTCAACTTATTTATATATCAGCTTGGAAACTTATTTCATCCTATTTGATGTATTTTCTTCACTGTTTGGGGGAATCCTCTCTCCTTGTTCTATATCAGACTTGTCTGCTGGTTCCTCCCCATCCTTCTGACCTTAAACATTAGCATAACTTCAGTTCTTTAGTTACATTCACTTTCTTATCCAGACCATGTCTTTAAATACCATCTATTTACCAGTGACTTCCAAATTTATATCATTCCCAACTCCTGACTCAACCTGTCTACTTGGATATCTAATAGAATCTCAAAATGACACATCAAAATAAACTTCTAATTTTCCTTCTGAAATCTTTTCTTCACAGTCTGTCCCTTCTTAATAAATCTCCATCCTTGCAATTTCTCAGGCCAAATAGAATAGATTCCTCCCTTTCTCTAGCATCCTGTACTTAGCATGTCTGCAAATATGGTGGATGCTGCCCGCAGAGTATGTCCAGAATCTGATGACTTCTTACTACCTCCACCAACCAGCCTGGTCCGAGTCACCATCATCTCTCACCTAGACTCCAGAAATAGCTTCCGAATTGTTCCCCGATCCCTTCAGTCTGTCTTCTGCAAGGCAGCCAGGATAAGTCAAAATATGTTACCCCTGTGCTCCGTGCCCAGTGTGATGTTTGGCCTCAACCAGAGTACCTGTCAGAGCCCTTACAGAGGCCCAGAGGGCCCAACATGACTTGGCCGCATACCTCTGGCCTCACACTCTTCTTCTCACACTTGTTCACTCTGCTCAGCAGCTTGGGCTTCCTCACTTCTCTTACATCCATCCAGCTGTTCTCGCTTGAGGCTCTTCATTTTCTATCCTCTCTGCCTTGTAAACTCTTCCACCAGGAATCAGCAGTGCTCCTTCACTTACTCTCTCTGGGTCTCTGCTCAAACATTACTTATCAGAATCTACTTTAACTATTGTGGTTAAGAAGGCAAATCTTTCTATGGCTGAAAAATATTCCATTGTATGTACATACCACATTTAGCTTATCCATTTATCTGCTTATAATCAGTAGATTAGAGTTCATCAGGAACTGGGGTAGAGGAAAATGAGGAGTTATGCTCAGTAGTTACAGAGTTTCTCTTTGGGATGATGAAAGAAATTTTGGAAACATGTAGTGGTGATGATTGCACAGCAGTATAAATTTAGTTAATGCCATTGAATTGTACACTTAAAAATGGTTAAAATGGCAAATTGGTTTTGCCACGATTTAAACAATTAAAAAGTAAAAAATGAAAAAAAGCAAAAAAACCGCCAAATAATATCCTCTCCCTCTTATCTTGTGAAAGTTGTTCATTTGTGTCTGACGCTTTGTGTCCATGGAATTCTCCAGGGCAGAATACTGGAGTGGGTAGACTATCCCTCTCCAGCAGATCTTCCCAATCCAGGAATCGAACTGGGGTCTCCTGCATTACAAGTGGATTCTTTATCAGAGAAGCTAGACTCTTCTCATGGGCTCACTCTCTTCCCTTTATCTTGTTTTATTTTGCCCCTGACATAACACATATTTACTGTCTATTTCCCTTCTCAAGGAGAATGTAAGTTCCAAGAAACCAAGAATTTTGCTCATTTGTCCAGTGCGTATTCTGATTGCCTGGAACATTGCCTACCACTTATTAGGTTCTCAAAAAGTTTTTTTTTTTTGAATGAGTGGATGAAAGCATATGAAACCTAGAATCTTTACATAATATAAATTGATGCATATATTTCCACCCCCCCCAAACTCTTATAGGTCTCAAGAGATTTTTGGAATAATTCTGTGATGGAGAAAGAGATTGATATTCTTAACTGATAGATGAGAAAGAGGCTCAGAGAACTTGGAAAACTTGCCATCCTGACTGTCTAATGCCAGTGTTCATCAATCTGGGGGCCTATTGTGGGAATTGGGAGGAAAAGCATATTAACAATTAATAAAGTAAAAAAATGGAGATTTTTTACACTAATATTACAACTGGCTTCTGCAGGAAATGTGTTGGCTTTATTTACTTCAGATCCTTTCCTTGGGGAATGGCCCTCCCCTACTTCACCTGGTTTTGGTGTGTCTGCCAATCACAGACTCCCCACTCCTTGTTAACAGGAGGCCAAGCACAGGACCCAAGGTAAGCCAGTTTACATCTGAAGCAGAGGCACTTGGCTTGGAAAGTAGTTGAAGCCATCATTTCCAGTGTCTTCAGTATCATAAAGTTCCTCTAGCTCTGAGGTGTCAATATAAGCTCTTTTGAGAGAGACTTTATTTCTCTTGCAGAACACTGAAATGAACAGGGGAGCCCATTTTAGGAAAATTTCTCTGACAGGGTACAGCTCTGCCTTTCTTTGTATGTCTCTAGAGGCTTGGTATACAGTAAGTGCTAATAAATGTTTAATAAAGGAAGTACATACCTGAAAAATAACTTAGTTATAGTTACTCTTAAGGATTCCAGTACCTATTAAGTACTTTCCCCCAGAGCACTAGGGCTAAAAGAACCAGGAGAAATGATTTGCTTTTTCAGTGACCTGGTATGTTAAAACTTAGTATATACAAATTTGCTCTCTGAGTCTGTAAAGTCAAATCCTGTTTTGAAAATAATATTTTTTTCTTTAATTAGAGAGCTGAAATAGGGAAGGAACAACAGTTTTAGTGAGAGGTAAGCTCCAGTCCTTTGGCTACCTGGTGTAAGAGCTGACTCATTGGAGAAGACCCTGATGCTGGGAAAGATTGGGGGCAAAAGAAGGAGGATGAAATGGTTGGATGACACCCCTGACTCAATGGACATGAGTTTGAGCAAACTCCAGAAGATGGTGAAGGATAGGGAAGCCCGGTGTGCTGTAGTCCATGGGGTCGCAAAGAGTTGGACATGACTTAATGACTGAATAACAACAACAAAGAAAAAAAAGGCAGGTTGTGGAGCCTATAAAATATGGCTAACTCCTAAATTCTTGGAAGCAGGATGGGGAGGAAGCAAATGCTGTTTCTGATTTTGAAGACCTGATTTCCTTTCCTTTTTTTTTTTTTTTTGGCCACCCCAATATTTTGCCCAGAAGAGCAGTAGCTCAATAAATTTGGCAGACTAATTGTGTCTATACATGTAGCCCTTTATCCAGGCAGGAGGGGGACAGGAGACGGAGGCCTGCATCTGCACGAGGTGAAGGCTCCAGAGGCGCCAAGCAGAGCTACCAGAGGAAAGAGTTTCCCTGGGTGCAGACAATGGGGCAAGACCGGGCGATGTAATAATTGGGAATTTCTGAAAAACTTGTAACAAAAATCACGAAAAGGTAGAAAGAAGGTATTCACTCATACAATTTGCAACTTTCTCGTCAATGAAGACAGACTGAAAGATCATTTAACACGAAATAAGACAGGAGATGATTTGCAATATCCAGGGAGATGCTGCCTGAGTGAAGTTATTAATAACTGTGCTCACACATATGGATGAGAAAATAATCTAGATGGACAGTAAAATCAGGGTCTGCAGGAACTTCTCACTGCATCCCTCATCCTGGGGGATGTGGCACCTCTTTCTCCTCTAACCTGGAATCTGCTTAATGACTCCTCAACATGGCACTGCCCAGGTTGCTGAGGATACGTCCCCTTTCTGTCCTTGGTACTCCCAGAGCCCTGGCCCCTTCTAGGTTTGGGCAACCATCTTTTACCCCTGGACCTGGTGCTCAGTGTCCTAAATTAGCTCCACTGTGCAGTTTTTAAAAAGTCTTAATGTATTAATAAAACAATTCAGAAAAATATTTCCAAAAATTAAATCTGAGGCAATCAACTTTATCATTTTCCTATATGAACAATTATCTTCAGTTCTCTGTCTCTTCTAAACTATGTCCATATGCATACATACTTTCCAGAGCTATAAACTCTGTTATATGTTAATAATTATACTTTTTAAAAAGCTTAATCTGAAAATGTATTGATTCATAGTTATTTATTAACTTTAATGGCTTTATACTAGCAACTATTATTTTATCATAAGCCTTCCTCAGCGAACAATGCAAAGAAATAGAGGAAAAGAACAGAATGGGAAAGACTAGATATCTCTTCAAGAAAATGAGAGATACCAAGGGAACATTTCATGCAAAAATGGGCTCGATAAAGGACAGAAACGGTCTGGACCTAACAGAAGCAGAAGATATTAAGAAGAGGTGGCAAGAATACACCGAAGAACTGTACAAAAAAGATCTTCACAATCCAGATAATCATGATGATGTGATCACTGATCTAGAGCCAGACATCTTGGAATGTGAAGTCAAGTGGGCCTTAGAAAGCATCACTATGAACAAAGCTAGTGGAGAGGATGGAATTCCAGTGGAGCCGTTTCAAATCCTGAAAGATGATGCTGTGAAAGTGCTGCACGCAATATGCCAGCAAATTTGGA